>PVKE010047600.1:0-11865 GCA_004027555.1 Craseonycteris thonglongyai | reverse complement strand
AACTGATACTGAGTGATGGGCACATAATACGATGCATGAATGATGTGATGTGGACTTGTACATCTGTAAACTGTCTAATTGTTACCAACCAATGTAACCTCATCAAATTTAACAATAAATTAAAAAAAAAAAATAACATGTTTATTTGTACATTTAAAAAAAAACAAAGCAAAAAAAAAACAAAGAAACATTGCCCCTCTCCTGAAGTTTAATACGTTATACTGGGGAGGAGCCAAACTCTATGCAAAAATTCATTATTTATTGAACACCTGCTATCTCTTACTGTGATACAGCAGTGAACAAAAGTAGTGCTATCTTTTGAAGTATCTGCCCTAAAAGAGTACATTTTCAAAAAGAAAAGTGTAAATACATACACATCACAAGGAAATATAAAGACATGAAAACAGGTAGTAAAATACTTAACTGTGATGGAGCAGGATGGAATAAAGGCAGTACAGGAATGAACAAAGTACTCCTGGAATGCCTCCAGGGGAAGACACAACTCATCTGAACTAGGTGAATGGGGAAACCACAAAGGAAGGAAGTGATACTAAGCCAGACATGAAGCCATAAGTAGAATTTTGAAAGCTAGAAAAAGGAGTTAGGGCATTTGCGTATTAGGTAATTGCACCACTCATTTTATATATTTATTTATTTTAAAGTAACAAAGACATTTCATTTTTTATTAATTTCTAAGTGAAATTTGTTGTTGTTTTACAGTAAATTAAATTGGCTAAGAAACAATGTCCTAATTTTTTAAGTCAGTATTTGGCACTATATGTTTAAATAACTAAGAGTTGCAAAGAATCTTGGGTCTCCGAGGAAGGGCTAGCTCTGTAAGGATAGCCACCTTTCTATAATGAATGGTTATCCCATCCCATCAAAATTATTTAAATCCCTTCAAAATTTAGGACTAACTTCAACTGTACATCTGTTTTATTCATTCTTCTTTTATATCTCTTTCAGATTTAGTGACCAGATAAATTAAGATGCTGATTTAAGTTCTTCAGCATGTGAGTTACATGAGGCAATGATGTAAATCACAGAATTTGCTAGGAGAAATAGAACCAAGGAATATTCAGTAATTTTGCAGTAGATCTATTTGTTGAAAGCTGAACATTTACTGATTGATATAATTTTTTATCCCTTTTCTCTCCTTTCCCGGGGGTACAACAACCTAGTCCCTGGGTTTTTCAGCTCTTACAGATACCATAAACTATAGAGACCATCAAACCCAACCCACTATTTTAGAAATGTCTAAACTGCCAAAGAGATGTAAAATGACTTACCAAAAATAACAGAACTCCTAAATAGCAGTACTTGAATTCGAGTCAGTCTTTTGACCTAAACTGGAATACTGTCAGTTATTCCATGCTTTCTATTCATTTTTATAGCAACTCAACAAATTCTGACTTTCAGGAAATGTAGCAGTAATTTAAAGAACAAGAAGTATAGCCTTTTCTGAGTCTGGTAGTTACTGTTTAAAATTTTGGCAGGTCTGTGATGAACGTATCCTAAGAGTTGGTATTGCGTTTGGTATCTGTTTGTAGTATTCTGTCATTTAAACATTATTGTGTGCTGTATTCTTTTAAATCTCATAATCATTGACTTTAATGTCTTTTAGATTTAATATTCCCAAATTGTGCTATAATCCCTAGGGGAACTAGAATAAATTATTAGAGTCTTGCAAACGCATTCTGTTCTTTTTCTTTTCTATTTGATGGCCTACAGCTTTAGCTGCTGAGCAGTAGAGAAGCTTAAACTTCCTAGGGCCCATTAGATTTAACTTGTTTACTGCATTGATATCTATATGTTAAATGACAAGAGAGTTACAGTTTATTGAATAATTTAAAATTCAGCTGTAATTGGTGTCATATGACCTAGAAAAGGCCATGAATGACGCCAGGAGCATGCTGTGAATTTTTTATAAATAATTCATGAATTAGATATTTCATCTGCCTGGATGTCTTGGTAAATGCAGAAATTTGTAAGTTATAACTGATGATATAACACCTGTAAGTATTTAGTTCATAACACTGGAAGGTAATCTACCTTGATGATCTGCTAGCAAAATCTGCCAGTATGGGAGAGTTAATTGCACTGGGGAGAATGAACATTTATTTGGGATGAGACTTTGGCAAACCCTACAGTGCAGCCGTTGCATTATGTAGCTTCTGTCAGCTTGACAACTGGTTCATGTAAGCCTGACTTTTAAAATGTGGCATGTCATTCTGTGCCTTATTTCACATTAACTCCAAATGTTCTGGGTAATACAATGTGCTACCCCATGCACAGTAATTTAGGTTTCGAAATATTTGTCTAGGTTTTGAATTTCTGATTTCTCAAATAAAATAAAGAGCACAGGGGGGCATTTTGAAATCACAGAACTGAAATTTTTATTTTTATAAGGCTATCAGTGGGAATATGGGCTTGTTAATAAATAGGGTGCCAGGATAGTAAATTGTTATTTGCCATCAGAGAAATAAATACCAATAAGACCTATTGGTACTATTCACTAATCCTGTGGTTAACAACTCATAAGTTCATTGTAAGTAATCAGTGCCTCATCATGTAAAAGAAATAACCTGTTGCAAGAAATAATAACTGTAGTTTTTAGTTCACGTCTCTCTTAATGGCACTAAAGCAGAGCTTGGCCAGGCCTATAAAAATGTTTTGCAGAAACTTATAAAATGTCACTCTTTACTTCTTGATGGTATTTCACAAAGCACTACTGCAGTTGTTATTTTTAACATGTGAGAACATGGAAAATGCTTGGATTATAATAGGGATAGTATATGATTTTGTGTGTCCATGTGTGTGCTTACACCCATGTGTGTATGTGCATATATGTATACAAGATCATATTATACATGTCTATTGACATCTTTATTTCCTATGGTATTTTTTTAAATATGCCAGAATTTAAAAGTTATCTTAAAGATTCAGAAAACATTCTTTCAACTCAGAAATTTATTTTTACTATCAGAAATTTCTTCATTGTGTCCAAACTAAAACTCTCACTTTTTAAAAAACATTATACTTTCCTCATTGTTGTATTTTTATTGGGGCATTAGCCTGTATCTATAAGAGACATGCTCTGACTGTCATAAGCCAAAAGTGACTGCATTTTCTCCTCACCTTGCTTTCTTGCTGTGAATCTCATAGCATGCCACATCAAAGACTTTATTGGTTTCTTTTCTGTAAGTTCTGGAGTCTTAAGATTTAGTCAAGAATTGTGGTACTTTTTGTATAAGACAGATCCTAATAGGCTATCATTTTGAAGTCAACTTTAACTGTTGTGATCATTTTCTTGTCTAAACTTTTAATTGATGTAATTTGTTTTTCTTGCCTAGGTATATTCTTCTGCGTGCTTTTCCGCTGAATATCATTCTATTCACTTCCAATTCAGCACTTCATCAACTCATTTTCATCACACAGAAAACATGTAAATAGATTAGCACTTTGAACTCATATTGGTCAGTTTGCTTATTGATTTTTGAGCATGTCTTAACATATTTTTAGAATTCTTTAATTGGAAGAGCATTGAATGTAATCATCAAGTTCAGTTGCGAAACAAGGGGAGGCCAACTCTAGCCTTCCACTGGTTTGGTACAACTTATAAGCTAAGAATTATTTTTAATTTTATTAATGGTTAAAGGAAAAGGGATATTTCATGAAAGTAAAACTTTGCTTGAAATTTAAATTTTAATGTCTGTGAGTAAAGTTTTACTGTAACAATCATTTGTTTATGTATTATCTCTTTCAGTGCAAAAGCAGAATTGAATAGTTATGACAAAGATTGTATGGATCTTAAAGATCTAAAATGTTTATTCTCTAGCCATTTACAGAAAAAGTTTGCTAACCACTATTACATTGCTATGAAAGTGAACAAATTATAACCACATACAGCATCATGTATGAACTTCACAAATAGGTTGAGTGAAAAAAGCCAGACACAAAAGAATGTGTATCATATGATTCCATTTTATACTTTAGAAATAAATGGATAAACCTAAACTCTAGTATGAATATTTGAGCAGAGAAGTATTAAGTAAAGAATTTATTCCCATAAAAGTCCAGATACTCATTCCCTTTGAGAGGAGAGATAGAGAGTAGTGTTGTTCATGGGCCATCAAGGGTCTTCTGTGTGCAGGTAGTGTTCTGTTTCTTGGGTGGTGGTTACATGAGAATTTCCTTGTGATTATTTCCTGAACTAATTGTACTTGTATTGTACACCTTTATTTATTGTTTTTCATATTAAAGAATTTTTTTAACATAAGGCATGAAGTAATGGAAGACTAATAATTTGGAGTGAGACATATTCCAATGTCTCACATATATAATATTGATATGACCTTAGGGAAATTGTGTTGATTCATTGATATTCATTTTCTCATCTGTAAAATGGTAATTATAATAACTACCTTACAGAATTATTCTATTTAGCATAGTGCATAGTAAACTCTGAGTTAAGAATGGCCAAGTGACAAGTTTTTTTGGGAGCATGTTCTGCATTCAGTGGTCAATGAAGGTGATCATTGGGAGCCAAGTTCTCTCATAAGAAATAATTTGCATAAAGGTGTCGTCCCTGACATTAATTTTTTTA
Source organism: Craseonycteris thonglongyai (assembly GCA_004027555.1). Taxonomy (NCBI): domain Eukaryota; kingdom Metazoa; phylum Chordata; class Mammalia; order Chiroptera; family Craseonycteridae; genus Craseonycteris; species Craseonycteris thonglongyai. The sequence continues at coordinate 7,259 of PVKE010047600.1, read as the reverse complement.
TTTCTCATCTTTGATCTTTTAAAAATTATTTTGAATTATTCAAAGGTAATGGTTTCAACATGCACTTTCAAGATGAGATTTCACCACACACACACACACACACACACACACACACACACACACACACACACAGTGGCTAAAAATTAGAAGATTTATACTACCAAGTGTTAGTGTGAATGTGAAGTACTTGGGACTCTTTTAATTTGCTGATTGGTATGTAAAATAGAATGACCATTCTGGAAAACTTACTGATTCTTTCTAATAAAGTCAAAATTAAGCCTACCCTGTGCCCAAAAGAAATAAGTGCATATGTCTAAAATAGAGTTGTATAAGAATATTCATAAAAGGTTTATTCATAATAGGCATAAACTGGAAATAACCTAACACAATAAGAGAATGGATAAACATATTTTTGCTATATTCATGTAATGACATACTCTACAGCAATAAAAAGAATGAACTATCAATATATAAGTACACAGCAACATAGAAGCTCAAATATTATATTGAGTTTAATAAGCCAGCCACAAAAGAGTATCATACTTTATGATTCCATTTATGTTAAGTTTAACATAACCAAAACTAATCTGTGGTCATAGAAATGAGAATAATGGCTACCACTACAAGTGTGAGGATGTGGTATTGATTATAAAGGGCACAAGGGAACTTTCTGGGGTAATGAAAATGTTCTCTTACTTGCTCTGGGTTATGATTACATGGATATATGCAAATGTAAGAATTCATCAAGCTGTACATTTAAGATCTGTGCATTTTATTATATATAAATTATACCTCCATTTTTGAAAACCTATTTGTTTCTAAGTTTATGTTTTTGAAAAATTCATATCCAACCAAAATGCCAGGGACAGGAGTTTGGGATTTGTTGTTTAAACCTTAGTTAAAAGAAGTAAATATCACATAGAAAGCATGGAGCAGCTCCAGAAGGAAAAACACGTCTGTTGCATTCAGGCCCGTTGTGACTTCCATGTGTCTCAGAGGCAGTATTTATCTTAACTTCACTAATAAAATCACTTACTTTCTTATATTCAGATTCCAGCAGGCAGTTTTCCATTTCTCCTCTTTCTCTGCCTTAGCAGCACATGATTCGTCCTAATCATGGATTCTAGTTTTCTTTTCCTTAGTTACTGTGATCCATAACAGAACTTGAATTTTTCTGCTAAGCTGATATAGTCAGCCATAGTCACTGAGAATGTACTATGTACAGGCCCCAGTACTATACATATAGTGGGCTAAATATAGCCTCTCCCTGCCTTAAAAAAATTGTCCAGGCAGGCTTCTGGTAAAGATGGTAGAGTAGAGAAACAAACTACAGAGTAACTGTCATTGAGAATCACCTGAAGTGCAACTAAACAGAAGTCTTAACTGAGGACATGCAGAAGAAGCCACATCAAAAATGGCAAGAGAGGCAGAGATGCTGAATGGGCTGGCCCCACATCCACGTGTAGCAGTTTAAAATCGTGAGGGATAGCTCAGCCAAATAGGTTTCTCCTCAGAAGTGGAGGGTCTCAACCCACACCCAGCTTACCAGCCCAGGGTACTAGTGCTGGGAAGAGAAATCCCCATAATTTATGGCCTTGAAAACCAGTGGAAATTGTGGCTGAGTGAGATGGAGGGCTTCTGGAGTCCCAGGTGTTCCTCTTAAGGGCCCCCACACAGACTTACTTGCTATGGCTCACTCACTCTGAGCTCCAGTGCTAGGACAACAGCTCAAAAGGTACCAGGGACATATGAGGAGAAGCTGAGTTGTCTGGCTTCAGGGTTAGGACTGAGGGGCAGCTTTCTTCCAGACAGAAGTGCTGACAGAAGCCATTGTTCCTTTGTTGAGCTCTCCCCCTTCCCAGTGTACAGGCACAGGTGACTACCATATCTATGTCTCCATCAACCTAGCTAACACCATTTGACCCACCCTGATGATCCCCTGAGAACTTCACCCCACCCAAATGTGGGCCTACCCAAGCCGCTTCCAGTGTCTTTTCCACACAAACAGGCTGTCTTGCTTCTTGTTGCAGACTTTTCTCAAATCTCTCAAAGGTTCATGAAATCCAAACAAGTAGCATCTGGCCTCAGTGTATCCTATGCCTCCCGTTAAACAGCTTCAAGCCCAGTATTAGCAGCAGCAGCCTCAGCTTGCAGTTTAGCCTCAACCAGACATCTTCAAACCTAGCACAAGTGGCCACCATCTGCAGATTACTTTGTCGTTTATACTAAGGGACCCTCAGCAGGGCACAGGCAGCTCCTGACATGGGTCTGTACCAGAGTCTCTCACAAGAGGCTCCAGAACCAACACATCCAGTGGGGAGCTTCAAACTATACCAGAGCACCACCCAACCATCTCCACAAATGGCACACCCTATGGGCAGCCTTGGCAGGCACTGGAGCCCTGCTGAAGAGATTCCTGCTTCATAGGGTCAGCTCCTGCACAACAGTTGCTTCACTGTAGTCATAGCCAGTCCTCATAACCCATGAGCCTGAGGATCAGTTCTTCCCATTGATGTGCCAACAGCAACCAAGGCTCAACAGAAGGGTACACATAACCCATTTAAGGGCCGCATACCTAGAGCACCCAGTTTAGGTGAACAGGGAGACTGCACCAATGGCCCCACAGGACACCTGCTACACAAGGCTACTACTAAGATTGGGTAACATAGCGTCTTTGCCTACTACACATGAAGGGTTGTCTAGAAATTTATGGGACAGGGGTGTTATTAGAGAGGTGAGAGTACCAGTGCACACAGTTTTGACCACGCCTTGTAGAAACAAACACAGGGAGGGAGCCAAAATTTGAAGACAAAGAAACATGTCACAAATGAAAGAACAGAACAAAGCTCCCCAAAAAGAACTAAACAAAATGGGGGCAAGTAATGTGCCAGAGGAAGAGTTCAAAACACTGGTTTTAAGGATACTCAGTAATCTCAGGGAGAATTTCATCAAAGACATAGGAATCATAAAAATGGAGACAGAAAACATAAAAAGACAACCAGTCAGGAATGAAGAATGTAATAACTAAGATGAATATTTATAGAGGGAATCAGCAGTAGATTAGATGAAGGAGAGGATCGAATTAGCAATTTGGAACAAAGGTAGCAGGAAACACCCAATCAGAACAGCAAAAAAAAGAATCCCCCCAAATGAGGATAATTTCAGTGGTCTTAAGGGACAAAATCAAGCATACCGACATTCACATCATGGGGTACCAGAAGGAGAAGAGAGAGAGCAAGAAACTGAAAAACTATCTGAAGAAGTAATGACAGGAAACTTCCCTAACCTGGCAAAGAAAACAGACATACAAGCCCAGGAAGCACAGAAAGGTCCCACACAAGATAGACCCAAAGCGCACCACACCACGACAACATCATAATTAAAATACCAAAGATTAAAGACCAATAATCTTAAAAGCAGCAAGAGAAAAGCAGGTGGTTACCTTCGGGGAGCTCCCATAAGACTATCAGCTGATTTCTCAACAGAAACTTTGCAGGCCAGAAGGGATTGGCGTGAAATATTCAAAGTGATGAAAAGCAAGAACCTACAACCAAGATTAATCTACCCAACCAAGCCATCATTTAGAATCAAAGGACATGGCACATATACACAATGGAACATTACTCAGCTATAAGAAAAGATGATATAATGGTATTTGTGACAACATGGATAGACCTTGAGATCATCATATTAAGTGAAATAACTCAAACAGAAAAAAAAAAAAGAACCATATGACTTTACTCATTGTGGGATATAAAACTGATAGCAACAAAGAAACAAAAACTCATGGACATAGGTAATAGTTTAGTGCTTATAATAGAGAGGGTGGTGGAGGAGGGTGGGGGAATCAAACATACAGTGGTGGAAGGAGAACTGACTCTGGGTAGTGAACACATAATGCCACACATAGGTGATGTATTATAGAATTGTACACCTAAAACCCATGTAATTTTACTAACCAATGTCACCCTGATAAATTTAATAAGAAATATAAATAAGTAAATTGTTGTCATTTATCAAGAAAAAAAAATTGAAGGACAGATGCTAACTACCAAAAAATGTTTAGTAATATTCCAAGTACTGACATTTGTGAATAATTTAACAATCAGTATTATTAAAATGAGTTTCAGTTATGTTAATACCTAAAAATGCACATATGTAAATATGTTAAGAAACACATATGAGAATATAAAATAATACATATTGATATATGCTGTCGATATTTGTTAATAATACATGTATTAGAAAGTATATGAAAATGTAAAATAGTTGATTTAAGTTTCTGGACTATTAAAAATATTTGTCATTTTTAAAGTGTAGTAATTCTATAAAAAGATAGTTTACCATACAAAGTAGCTGGTGATAAATGTTAAATATTTGTGTTGACAGTAAATGCTATAAAAGTTCAGAGTAGGGAAGATTAATGTGGAGTAGAGTTTCCCTTTAGTTGTAAAGTAGGTTAATTTTTTTATGAGATAGTTTATCATAAATTTTGCCCTAGGACTAAGTTCCTTTTCTGTAGCTAGTAATCTGCGTAATAGCATCTGTTCAGTGTATAGGAATGCATGTCTTCTCCCCAGATGTGGCTCATTCTCATTTAAATAGAACTCCTTTAATATTGTTTTAGAAACTCAAAATCTTAAGAATCATTTTAATAGCCCTCTTTTATCGTAGCATAGGAAACAGTGTTGCTGTATATCTGTAGTCAACAATTTTTTTATTTTATTTTTTTACCAATCCATTCATTATTTTCAACTGTTGCAAAGTAAATTAGTAGGATTTTTTCCCCCTTTCTGCTAGGGCACTGGTTGGGAAACTGTGGCTCGCGAGCCTCATGCTGCTCTTTGACTCCTTGGCTGCAATGAGTCAAAGAGCCGCGTGCGGCTCGCGAGCTGCGGTTTGCCGACCACTGTGCTAGGGATCTCAATTATTTATTCTGTGTCTCTAGTATAGGTAAGCATGTCAACTGTTTATGAATTGGTTCTTCTCTAAAAAGAAGTTGTGGTAGACTGAATAATTGTTCCCCCCAAATATGTCTGTCCTTATTTCTCAAACCTGTGAATGTCATTTTATGTGGTACAAAGGATGTTGTATGAAAAGAGACTTCACAGATTTGATTAAGGATCCTGATCATGATGAGGGACTTATCCAGGATTATCTGGGTGAGCCTGACGTAATCAAACCAGTCCTTACAAGAGGGTACAGGAGTCAGATATTTCATGATACAGACCAGTGATTCTCTTAAGTGTGATCCCAGAGTAGCAGAATTAGGATTACATGGTAACTTCTTACAAATGCAGATTCTTAAAGTCAAACTGAATTGGAAACCTAGCAATTCACCTTTAGCAGACGGTCCAGGTGTTTCTGATACATGTTAAAATTAGAGAACCACTGATCTAGACTAAGTTTTACTCTCCCTTATAGAATAAGCTTGAGGCTAGAATGCTAGGAAACCTCACCCTATTGCCTATCAAAGGTAATTTGAAACTACTTCCTTTCTGCTTCCTTTCTGGGTGTTTTCAGACTATAATCACTTGAATGGCCTAATTGCAAAATCACTTATGTTTATAGCTGAAATTAAATGTTTTGTATTTAAATAACCGCTTTTTATAGAATCATATTTTGTTGAAAGTGGTTGGTTTTATCTGTGTGCTATAAAGATATTTATAAAAACTCATCAAATTTCTAGCTGTAACAAACATCCTATTCAGTATAAGGTGAAATGTTTTACATCAAATCTCATGCTGTGTAATGGCCAGTCAAAGGATACTTCAAAGAGTATTTAAGGTTGCTAAATGGATTTCTTGGCTTATTCAAAACTAAACATTACAAAACATTAATATTTAATGCTTTTGCCTCTTTCAAAGTTGATTTTATATAACCCTCATTATTTGCAACTCCTGAAATCTTGCTTAACAACAAGTAGCAACACTTTCTTTTACTCATCCGTATGGATTTACTGAAGTCTACATCGTTTGAAAATGGGTTTAGCTTTGTGGCACATGTCTGTTTAGCTGTATAAATAATATCATTTATTCAAGACAAAACAAGAGCTTTGCTTTGGTAAAAATAGATGATTGATTTCTGAAATGCCAAAAGAAAAACTCATTTCATTGTGCTCTTATTTGACAACTGATCTTATGGTTCCTTTCAGGCATCCAACAGAAAAAGCACTGTCCAGTCTTCTGCTATGGAATTGGATGGTTCATACTTGAGTGTCGCCAAACCTCAAACCTACTATCAAACCAAGCAAAGGCCTAAGTCTTCAAACCACGAGTCAGCTTCAGAATCCCTTGGGGACTTCAGGAATAATTCTTTGAAACCAGCAGCCCTTCATTATCCCAAAGAGGATCTAGACAGGGTGTCATCAGAGACCAGAACGTGTAATTATGGATCCCCAGGGAAAAAACTAGTAGAGGCAATCCCTACAGAGAAAGTTCCACCAGAGGAATTGAAGATGAAGGAATGCCAACAACATAATCCTGCTCCATCCGGTCTGTGTTGTGGTCATAGACTTTCTGAAAATGCAGATCATGTTCATGTTAGCCATCCTACAGATGTGGCCCCTCAGTATTCCAAGACACATCTGGATTCATGCCGTTATTGTGGACTTTCCTGGGCATCTCTGATGCGTGGCCAAGGGGCACTGCAGGCTAGTGAAGCTGATTTCAAAAAGCAGCTCCCAGAAGATAGAAGACAGCAACTTATGCTTCAAAAACTGGAGCTGGAAATTGAAAGGGAGCGCCTGCAGCATCTGCTGGCCCAGCAGGAGACAAAGCTTCTCCTAAAGCAGCAGCAGCTTCATCAGTCTCGACTAGATTACAATTGGTGAGTCCTGACCTCTTCTTTCTGCAGTGTCTAGGTTGGAGAACACAATGTGGAATGACTGTTGTGTTACTATAATATATATGTAGCAACAGAGATACCTTGGGATCTTGACTTACTCAAAATGCATATTAACTATATGACTTCTAAGTAAATTCCACTGTCATCTTCGGAAGACTTGAAAGATTGCCTTGTCTTCCAAAATGTTAGCTTAGAATATTTACTTAGTCTAGTGTAATTTTTGCCGGATTTCTAAGACAGTGTTTTTTGTTTGTTTGTTTGTTTTTTTAATTTATTGTTAAATTTGATGAGGTTACATTGGTTGGTAACAATTAGACAGTTTACAGATGTACAAGTCCACCTCACATCATTCATGCATCGTATTATGTGCCCATCACTCAGTATCAGTTCCTCTTCCATCACCTTATATCTAG
>PVKE010047599.1:0-11866 GCA_004027555.1 Craseonycteris thonglongyai | reverse complement strand
GTGTGTGTGTGTGTGTGTGTGTGTGTATAAACAGGTATTTAGATTATAAACTTAAAGAGTCTTTAAATGGCATTCTGCAGTTATAAGAACTAGATAATATTTTTTAAAACTGATTCTGTAAATACGCAGAAGAATTTGTATTATCCATTTAACAGATATTTCCTAACACTCTGCTAATGAATATTTATTTAGTACAGGTTTATTCTAAATGTTGTGAGAGATACACAGATGATTAATACAAAGTTCTTATTCTCAAAGAGCCTACAACCTAGTGAAAACATAAACAACTAAATTTAAATGCCATTACATAGAATAAAACACATCAGGCTATAATGGAATTACAAGCAATACACTGTGCTAAGTCAATGGCAAGTAGTGATACCAATTTGAATGAATCAAGGAAGTCTTGAAGGAAGATATTAAATAATCAAAAGTTTTCTTTCTATCAGAATTTTTCTATCTAAGTGGGAAGGTAGAGATATGGGAGAGAAACATTAAACATTCATGCTAAATTATAAGACAGAGACATCAAAGTACATGATGCATCCAAATACAACTTGGAGTCATGGATTCCTAGTGCAATTGGAAAACATGCATTTGGAAGAGATCAGGCTTAAAAAAATGAAAATAAAGCTTTGAATATCAGAATTTTAGGCTATCGCAATGTGGACACAAAGGATTTTGTACAGTGCCTAATATGCTTCAACTTGTATCTTATAAAGACATCTGCAGAAATATTTTAGTGTTAAGTAAGAAATTTATGCTATTTAACAATAAAAAGAAAATAGGGCTAGTACTCATGTATAAATATTATAAACAGAGATAAAATATGAATGTTTGTTTCTTCTTCTGAAATATTGTTGGGTGCTAGTAATACTGTGCAGGAAAGGTATAAAAAGTTTTCATTGGTCAGAGGAGATTCCTTATTTGCTTGCTTATTTATTTTAGCTAGAAGATGCTGCTCTATCCTTTGAGTAAATCCAAAATGGAAACTCATAGTATTTATGCAGAAAATTTTGCAACCAATTTTGAGAAAAGGAGTCTCCTGAGCTTCTGAGACAGAACCCCTACCCCACCCCCCAAAAAACTCTGAAATATATTTATAAATAATTGTGTATTTAGGTTTACATGTTTAAACTTCAGTCACCTTCAAAGTACTCTTTGTTCAATGTGATACAACTATTGAGACTCTTTTCCTTTTGCTCAAAACAGGTTTTTTTAAAAGACTTATTTTATTGATTTTTGACAGAGAGAAACAGAGACAGAGAGAAAGGGGAGGGCCCAGAGCAGTCTCCATAGTCGACATTAGTTTTTCCATATGTTTCACTCCACAGTTGGGCATGGGGCTGCACCTCAGTTCACCATGTGGGTCCGCATGGGCCCGGGCCAGGATTTGATCCTCAGTCCCCGGGGCTTCAAAGCGAGTGCTTAACCCGCTGAGCCATCCCAGCTTTCCCTCAAAATAGTTTTTGAACTTGTCACTTTGGATGCCTTATAGTGCCTCTGCCATTTTTTGTTTAACTTATTCCAACATCAGCAAAATATATTCATTTGAGTACATTTTTATCTGGGAAAACAAGAAGTTGTTAGGGGCAAAATCAGGTGAATAGACAGGGTGGGGCATGGAGGTCATTCAGGTTTTGGTCAAAAAACTGCTGAACACTCAGAATGGTGTGGGTGGGTATGTTCTGATGCCACATGTTTTTCATGTAAATTGCCCACCATAAAATGGGCAAACATGTTGAAAGATTCTCCAGAAAAAAATTCACTGAAGCCTAATGCAGCCTCTCACAACACCAGCTGAGACACTGATGCAGATGGGTTCCTAGTAACACTCATCTAGCAGTAGAAGCCTGTATTATACGGTACCTGCCTTCCAGAAAATTATTCCAGTTATTTTTGGGTCCCCCTTGGATATCTCAATCTTGAATTGTCATACTATTCACTCCCATGAAATAGGGAGTCATCAAAAGTGAACCAAATATTGCAAATATCACTCATAATAACTTTATTCAGTAACAAAGCAAGCTTCTATGAAACAAGTATGCAAAATTGTACTTTATTATATCCCACACACTAAGCTCCAGGGCCTGATGTGAACCCAGGCTTCACTTGAGATTTGGTCTGTGATCCTATAAGACACTTTAGCCCTCTTCTAGAGGAAAGTAAAACCTACGGGTTTGTGCATATTGAACCTAGTATGTAACAAGAAAGATACCTCTAAAAAATGTGAGTTTCCAGAAGACTTAGTTTGCTTCTACTAATAAGGAGGGTTGTGTTGCAGGAAGGAGAGTGGTAGAAATACAGTAATGGTTCCTGGCATAAGGTAACTCTTTGATCAGTGATTCAAGGACATAGGAGACTTAGTTTTTGAAGTTAGGGACAAAGTAACCTTTTTTAAATTTTTGCTTAAATTATAGGATCCACTTTCTAAGCATAAAAAACATGAAAGAAGATAAAGAAATGACCAACCAGAATTTTCTGTTGGGTTGGAGCACAAAAGAAGATATACTGCAACGAACCGGAAAATGAGACAGGTCCAGTAAAACAAACAAAAAATAAACAAATAAAAAACAACTGACATTAGAGAAGGCTTATATTTAATCATCTGGGATAACAGTGTTCAATGTCTTATACATCTCTCCTATGCCTACCTTAAAGCCTGATGTAAGAATAGGATCTGTTCTCTGTCATTTAAAATCAATAAATAAGGGGAAGCCAGGATGCCTCAGTGGGTTAAATGCTTACCTTGCAGCCCCGGAGACCAAGGATCAAATCCAGGCCTTGGCCCATGAGGACCCATATACTGAACTGCAGTGTGCTTCCCATGTGGGAGGCCCTCAATTTGGTTCTCACCCCCCTGTTTGGCCCCTGGCTCGATGGGGAGAGCCTCCTGTGTGGGAAGCCTCCAACCCAGTTCCTGCCCTGCGTATCTCCACCCACCTGTGTGGAATGAAACCATGTTGAAAACTGGTGATGCACGACTATGGAGAGTGCTTTGGGAACTCCCCCTTCTCACTATCTCTCTCTGTCTCTCTTTCTGTCTTTGTCAAAAACAATAAAATAAATCTTTTTAAAATTGTTTTTGACACAGAGAGAGAGAATATAAAATAAGTCTTAAAAATAAATAAAATCTATGAATGAGATTTCCATATTTTAGATTAATTGCCTTGATCTTGGGATATCAAATGTTCTATGAGTATTTTAGAACAATTACTGAGGGTTCTTTTTGAGGGTAATTACTAATTTCTACACAATTTCTTTTTGTCATTTGCATTTTAATATTTAAAACCTTACATTTTAAATCATTTTCCATCAGGATTATTTATGCAGTTTCTGAAGATACTAGTGTCTATTGAGAGGTTTTTATATTAACTTTTTGTTCTTTAAAACAAAAACTGTGGATAAAATGTTCCTAAAATGTAAGTAAAACACAAGTAACTATGAGGTGTGAGGGCGTGAGCTATTAAGCACCAACAAAAAATCTGGTACACTGAGCTGAAAGGCCAAGTACATAAAATCTCTGGGTTCTATTGCATGTGATCCAGAAATTTTGAGTTTGTGTGGAGTACTTACATTATTCAAGAAAAGTTGCCAGATTTAAGTTTCTAGACTCTAACTTTACAAGTTAAAGCCTTGCATTCCAAGCCTAAACTCTATAGCACAAAACACTTAAGCTTAAGGAAATGTAGTTTGGTCCCCAGCCAATACTCATAAGTGAGAAGATATTTTTTTCTTTTTTTTTCTTTTAAGGAGAGCTTCTGACCACCATTGAAATTACAGTACACTAAGTAATCACAAATTGAGGCCACCAATGGGACTATACCCTGACAACTGGTTGAGTTTTCCAATTCATTCTTGTTCTTTTTACCAGATCCCAGAAGATTGGTTTATAGTTTCACTTTTGCAGCCTATTATTTTCATGAGGCAGTGAATAGGGTACACTCTCTACATGGAAACAACCAAAATGTCCCTTGATAGATGACTGGATAAAAACGCTGTGGTACATATATAAAATAGAATATTACTCAGCTATAAGAAAAGATGAAGTTCTGCCATTTGCAACAACATGGATGGAAATTGAGATCATCATGCTAAGTGAAATAAGCCAAACAGAAAAAGCTGAGACTCATATGTCTTCACTCCTGTGTGGAATATGAAACAGAAAGCAATGGAGAGAGGAAATCTCATGGACATGATTGGCGGTTTGGTGGTTGCCTGGTGGGAGGGTTGAAGGGGTAGGAGGGGGAGGGGGGATGAGATATAAGGTGATGGAGAGAGTTTTATACCTGGAACCTATGTAATTTTTGCTGATCATTGTGACTCTGGTAAATGTAACAATAGAAAAAAATCCTGCAATACAGCGAAAAGGATTGGAAAGACCTAATTATCTTGAAACATAGTTTATTTTATGTAAGCTTGGAAACTTATAACTTTTTTTAAAAGAATAAAAATCTTTTTTATTTTGATATTCACATCTAGTTTGAGACACAAGGTGAACATTCAGAAGAGCTGAAGAAAATCCCCATAGCCATGTCAGCATTGAGAACAGAAAATAAAATGTGCAAGTTTTTTTTCACTGTAACATACAGTTTTCTCATCACTTCACAAAGTAAAAATATTTAAGATTTAACATGTAAAATGAAAACTTTGTAAAATGGTGACTTGAGTTTCAAATAGAAAGTTAGGATACACATACTCAGAGTGGTAAAGCCAGCAAATAGTAATAGCCAGCTGTTTGGCTACATATAATTCTGAACTGTGTGCTCAGTGTTTTATAGTACCTACCAAATGTGATTTACTACCTTTTCTAGTATTTTAGTCGTGCATAAATAAAAATTTGAGATCCAAGATGAATCACAATTAAACAATAATCAACAAAATGAAACTATATTAGAACTGTTTACAAAAGAACATAACATATATGAGACATAAAGGGATTCATCCTTTCAAGATATCAAGCTTTTATCTAGATGTTTAATAAAGTTAGTTGAATTTCATTGAGTTCCTACTATGTGCAAAGCAGCTGGACACTTTAGGGAGTGGAAGATTAGAAAAGTCAAAACATAAAACAAAGTCATTGCTAATAAGGAGCTCACAATATTTTGGAATAGATAAGAATGAAATAAACTCCTAATACAAATTACTATGGGAGTTTAGAGGTGGGTATGACTACAACTAGGCAGAGAATAATTAAAGCTCTCATGAAGAAAGTAACTTTTTTCTTATAGTGGCCTTGGAGGATAAGTAAGATTTCAATAAGTAAAGATAGGAAAGAACATTTTTAGCAGAAGAAAAAACAAAAACAAACAAATAAAAAAAAAAACCAGGCAATGGAGGTGGGAAAGCAGAGTAGATACCTGCAAGAACTTAATTTGGTTATGAAGTTTAACAAAATTACTGAATTGATATTGGTATTTCCCCTTGTAACTCAAGGAAGACTCAGATTTCAAGATTCTCTGATTTGGTTCTCTAGGGAGATTGTTAAAATGTAGATACCTTGGCTTTACTCTTTGGTAATTGAGATTCAGTCCATATGGGATAATTTATTTTAACATGCACTCTGGCTAGTCCAGAGACCACATTTTGAGACCACATTTTGAGAAATCTTTCTTAAGAAAAAGGAACGAATAAAATAAAAACTTATAAATCATGTGAATAAAAGGAAAATCCTGAGAGTTGGGAGTTGTGAAAGAACAAGTTATATTTTATTTTATTTTATTTTATTTTTTTAATGATAAATTTATTAGGATGACATTGGTTAGTAAAAATTACATAGGTTCCAGGTGTACAACTCTACAGTATTTCATCTGTGTGTTATAATATGTGCTTACCACCCAGAGTCAACTTCCTTTCCATCACCACTAACATTTTTTTAATGAGTGGTTGAAGTAAGGAAGTGGATAGTGACTTGAAGTACTTGTTAATTATCAGCAGAAATTTTATTAGCATCGGGGTTTTCTATCTTCTACGGATACAAGTTGGTGTGCCTTGGTTTCCAGGATATGAAATGATTGCAAACTTGGATATCTATGGAAAGGCAGAGTGACTAGGCATTATTCACTGGTGATGTGAGGTTGTTCTTACTGCCTCCAAGTAATTAAAAGAGTACTATGCAGAGCAGAGGAACAGGATGCATTATCTGCTGAAAAGGAAATGATCTTGTCAGCAGAGACATTTAGTCTGTGCTGAGTGAAAGAACTTCTTGGAACAATAGCACTGCTCACAATGACTGCATTGTCTGTCACACATAGGTATTTTTTCCTTTCATGAAGTTGGCCTATGTGGAAATCATAGAAGGCATCAAAGAGGAGAGTATTTTGAAGTTTGATTGGATGTGGCATGAAGGCAGAACACTCTCTTTTAAAATTATATATATATATATATATATATATATATATAATAAAAATTCAGGTCATACCTGGTGAATTCCCTAGGAGAATTAACCAGGCAAAGACTTTCTAAAGTATTTTATTACTATATTGTAGTCAGTTATTTACCCAGATGTAGATGCTGGACAGGTTTCCTAGCAAGATTATAAGCTATTTGACTGTGAAGATTTTCAAAGGTGAAAAATAATTTTTGAGATTTTCTAGAAATTGTCCAGCTCTCTTCTACCCGAAATTTGTATTATCATGTATTATAATGGTACACTGTCTTGCATTCACATATACATACCTTGTTCAACCCCACATGATTTATAGTACTAGGTCTGCTCTTTGGGGGCTTACTAAAATATTTACCTAACGAGTAGTCTAAAATAAAGTTGGCTTTAAACATGTGGTTCCCTATAACCTGTGATTGGATGGTTGTTGGGCAGGGTTCTATATCCCAAAATATAATCTGTACTTGCAACTGATATATTCCTCCCTAAAAACAAAAACAAACAAACAAACAAAAAAACATATGATATTAGGAAATTTGATGATCTAGAATTTTGAATAATTTACTTTTCCTTATTAAAATAGGAAACACATTTTGATGAGGAAAAGTCTAACATCATTATAAAACCCAACATCTTGTTCAAAGGAAATCTCAGTGAAGTGACACAGAAAGTTATACCTGATGTTTATTTGAATCAGTATTTACCTGTATAAGCAACCAAACACATAATATACCTAACAAATACTTTTGGACTACATCAAGAGTAAATGTAGTGAAGTTTCAATTAAAAATTTCAAGGAGAACTCCAAATAAAATAATTTCTGACCTGTTGACTGCTGAAAATAAGGCTAAATTCAAGCCCTTGGTTCTTTCTCTTTCTTTCTTTCTTTTTTCTCTTTCCAAAGAAGTAAGTAAAATTAATGAAGAAAAGGATCTTGACACAAGAACAAAATTTCTCAAGGTGTCTGGCATGTACCTTCAAATAAATATCTTGTTCAAAACTGGAGTCTGTTCAACTGTCTGTTACAATATAGATTATTGAAATGCTGCTGATTGTGACAATGTGGAAGGATCTTGAGATTATCATGCTAAGCAAAATAAGTCATACAAAAGCTCAAGAACCATATGACTTTACTCATACGTGGGATATAAAACTGAAAGCAACTAGAGAACAAGACAAATAAACAAAGAAACAAAATCTCATAGAGAAAGACAACAATTTAGTGTTTACCAAAGGGTAAAAGAGGTGGTAGAGGAAAAAATGGGTCAACTATATGCTGATAGAAAAACTGAGTGGTGAACACACAATACAATATATAAGTGATGTATTATAGAAATGTACACTTGAAACCTATATAATTTTACTAACATGTCAAGTCAATAAATTTAATAATTTCTTAACATTTTATTTTTCAAGTTTAAAAAAGGCAGAGAAAAACCCAATATGAATTCAATATAAGGAAGAAAAATTTCAAAAATGTTGTGTGCTCTCAAAAAAAGTCTCCTTTATTTTTTTTGTCCATTACTCTTAGATAAAAGAGTGTTGATATTCATTATAGCACAACTAACTGGGGATTGTTCTACATTTGAAACCTTTTCCAATTATCCCAAGCAATTTTTCCTACTAGGAAATGTTATATAAACAAAGAAAGAGCATTATCAGCTCACCTGAGAGGAAGACAGGGAAATCTTGAGGGAGATGCTGTATTCATGAGTATTTCAAAGGCACACCTTAAAACATAAAAAATAAAAATACACTAACATGTGGTTCATGAGGGTATGACCAACATGAAAAGCACATACTTTAGGGGGGGTAGTCTTGATTTTAAGTTTCCTTCTCTTAAGCAAATATGTTCTTAATGCCTTAGTTGGTTCTCCACTTCTGTGCTCATAGAGTATAGTGCATAATCCCTGATCATATTTTCCAAATTTATGGAAATTATCATTCTCCCTCACTAAAATATTAGGTCCAAAATAACAGAAATCATGTGGCTTTTTCCATTGTTTATATTCCCAGTATTAGGCATGGTGCCTGGCAAATGGCAGATGTTGAATAAATATTTGCTGAATAAATAATTGATGAATACACCACATTCAAAACATAGCTATAGGTGCTCTAGAGGATATACAGGGCCTGGCAGAAGTAATACCCTTTTGTATTAGAAAATCATAAGCAGGGGAAGCCGGGATGGTTCAGTGGGTTAAGTGCTCACGTTGCAGCCCCGGGGACAGAGGATCAAATCCTGGCCCCAGCCCATGTGCACCCATATGCTGAACTGGGGAGTGCCCCCAGTTCAGTTCTTCCTGGGGTGAGACCCCGGCACAGTTTCTGCCCTGTGCAACCCTGTACCCACCTGTGGAATGAAAACCAATGATGTGCAACTATGGAGACTGTTCTGGGTCTTCCGCCTTCTCTCTGTCTCTGTATCTCTCTCTCTCTCTCTCTGTCAAAAACAATAAAAATAAATCTTAAAAAAAGAAAATTAGGATCAAAGATGGCGGCATGAAAGGAGAACGCCGATAACTGCCTGGGAAGGGCCTTGTGAACATAGGGGAATCCACAGGGGAAACCCTGAGAAGAAACCTCAACTAAGAGAACCACACAATGCAGAACAACACCCAAAGGTTAGAGAAAAAAGGGGAGAGTGGGAGAGGAAAAGGGAAGCAGCGGTTCAAGGACAGAGACTCGGAGCGCAGCCCAGGGCTGGCAAAAATGAAGGGGGATTGAGGGACTACGGTCAAAGTGGAGCTGGATTGAGGGTGGGCTGGAAGCCGAGACCTAGGGAGCGTGGAATCCCCACAAGACTGTGGACAATTTAACATCTGAACTCAAGGGACATCACACAGTGCCCTAATCAGACCACGGAGCCTAAAGGGAAACAGGAACTGAGGAGCAGGGCAGCTGAACTTCCCAGTGGGTGGGGTGAGAGCAGGGCACCAGCCCACAACAGCTCAGCACCCCTGATTTACGGAGGAGATTGACTGTGAGGAGCGCCTTCTGAAGACAGGGCTCTTGCAGTGAGGGCTGGGGCTTGAGTGGGCATAGCTGCATTAGATGTTCTTAGAGTGAATCTGGCGGTCTCAACAGAGCCGGGAGCATAGAGCAGCTGCCGGCCGAGCTATGACCTGTGTGCACAGGGCTTTCGGCGCCCCGCCCACTGGGCCTCTGCGGTGACACTGCGTGCACACACCCGGGCATTCGACGCCCCGTCCACCAGGCTGCTGCGGCGCCGCTGCCAGCACGCAACTGAGTTTTTGGCACCCCTCCCACCGGGCCAACATGGCTCGACTGCCTGCTCGCCAGCTTGCTACTGGGCTTTTGGCACCATGTTCACCAGGCTGCCGCAGAGCCGCTGCCTGCGCACAACACCGGCTTTCGGCACCCTGCCCACTGGGCCACCGCAGCACTGCTGCTTGCTCATGAGCATGCAACTGGGCTTTTGGCGTCTCGCACACCGGGCCTCTGGGGCGTTGCAACCCGCGCGCGCAACTGGGCTGCCGACTGGGTCGCCATGGTGTCATTGCCTGCACGCGGGACTGCACAGATGACCGGGGCCTCTGTCAAGCCCCAGCCCATCCAAGTGCTGCCCTGCGGGCGTGGCTTACAGATACGATTGAAGGAGGGGCAGCTAGGCAGAGGAGAGAAAGACCAGAGCTCCTGCGCCCTGCCCACACTGAACCACAAGCCCCCCTGCTGAAAGAGGAATCTGCTATTGTGTCTCAGGCCCGCCCTAGCTCCTACTCACATGCCCCCACCCCTGGCCACACCATTACTACCCTGCTATCTAACAGCTAAGACAGCAACCTGAAGTGCCCCAGGACACAGAAGCTGTCTGCTTGCCCCAACCCTCTCCCAAAATCTCCTCCTACAACTGAGCCCAAAAGAAAAAATAAAGATAAGCCTATCTCATAGGCAAATGCCCAGAGGGAAAACAGACTCATGAGTAAAGCAAAAAGAACCACATCAAACACAATGCACACCTCAGAATCCAAAGCCCCTCCAGAAGATCAGGGGCAGTCTTTAGTAAAGGAACTTGCACACTTGGAATCAAATCTAAGTGAAACAGAATTCAGGGCTGCATTAATCAAGACACTCAGAGAGCTCACTCAATGCTGGCAAAGTACCCAGACACAGGTAAATGACTTCAACAAGAAATTTTCTGAGCAAAATGAGTACTTTACCAACAAAATTGAGAAGCTAGAGCAGAACCAAAAGGAACTCCTTGAAATGAAAGGCATCATGGGAGAGCTTAAAAAAGAACTGACCAGCATAGGAAACAGGGCTGACCAGCTAGAGGAAAGGATGAGTGAAATTGAAGATATAAACACGGAAATGTCACAGAGGGAAGAAGAAAGGGAAATGAGAACCAAGAAAATTGAAAGAGCCCTACAAGAACTCTCTGACTCCATCAGAAAGAACAATATTAGAATAATAGGGGTACCAGAAGGAAGTGAGATGAAATCTTCTCAGAGTCTACTAAAACAAATAGGGGACGAAAAAAAATTTCCCTAACCTGTGGAAGGAATTAAAGCCCCAAATCCAAGAGGAAAGCAGAAGCCCTAATTACCTAGACCCTAGCAGATCTTCTACAAGGCATATAGTTCTGAAGATGACAAAAATCAATGACAAAGAAAAAATCCTCAAGGCTTCCAGGGAAAAACAAAACATAACTTTCAAAGGAAAACCTATCAGGCTGTCACCAGAATTATCAGCAGAATCTCTGCAAGCCAGGAGGGAGTAGAGCCCAATCTCCAAAATATTCAAAGACAGAAATTTTCAGCCAAGAATTAACTATCCAGCAAAATTAACCTTTAGATATGAAGAAGGAATTAAGGCCTTTACAGATATACAGAAGCTGAGGTAATTCTCCAGCTCAAAACCGGCACTCCAAGAAATACTAAAGGAGGCTATTCGACCTGAATCAAGAAATCAAAATAACTAAAGAAAACTTGGGACAACAAAAAAATAAAAAGAAAAGAAGAAATGGATACAGGATATCCTCATATACCAATCATCACCCTGAATGTAAATGGACTGAATTCACCAATAAAGAGGCACAGGGTAGCAGACTGCATTAAAAAACCAAATCCAAACATATGCTTCCTACAATAGACACACCTCAGCCACAGGGACAAACATAGACTCAGAGTAAAAGAATGGAAAACAATACTCGAGGCAAATGGCACTCAGAGGAAAGCTGGAGTGGCCATACTGATTTCTGATGAGAAAGACATCAGGATAAAAAAAATAATATGACACAAAGATGGACATTACATCTTGAAAAAAGGGACAATACAACAAGAAAACATCACACTCATCAATATATATGCTCTGAATCAGGAAGCACCAAAATTTGTAAAGCAACTACTAACAGATCTAAAAGGAGAATTTGACAAAAATACAATTATAGTAGGGGATCTAAACACCCCCCTGACAACACTGGACAGATCATCCAAGCAGAAACTAAATAAGGAGATTGCA
>PVKE010047598.1:0-11866 GCA_004027555.1 Craseonycteris thonglongyai | reverse complement strand
GCCTCTGGGTCGTCACTGGTGGGTCTCCGGGTCGCGCTCCGCGGCGGGTCCCCACACGGCTCCCTTCCCTTCTCTCTCCCTCGCCTCCGTTCCTCCAGCTTTAGGCGTTTCCTGTGATGAGCGGGTCTCAGCCGAGGCTGTGTGTTGCTTAGGGAATCTCTGGTTGGAGTTTAGTTGTTTAATTTGTTCTTTCCAGGAGCGGTTTCAAGAGCTCCTCTTGTGCTGCCATCTTGATGACATCTCGACATCTTACTTTTTTTTTTTTTTTTAGATTTATTTTTATTGGATTTTTTTGACAGAGAGAGCGAGAGAGACAGAGAGACAGAGACAGAGATAGAGAGAACGGGACCCAGAACAGTCTCCATAGTTGCACATCATTGGCTTTTCCACGTAGTTTCATTACACAGGTGGGCGCGGGGCTGCACAGGGCAGGAGCTGGGCCGGGTCTCACCCGGTGAGAACTGAACTGGGGGCACTCCCCAGTTCAGCATGTGGGTCCACACGGGCTGGGGCCGGGATTTGATCCTCGGTCCCCAGGGTTGTAAAATGAGCACCTAACCCACTGAGCCATTCCGTCTTCCTCTTCTTACTTTCTTAATGGCATCTTTTGATGTCTTATAAACTTCTACATTTTAAAATTGCTGTTTTTGAAATACAGAAATTTGTGACAATATGGACGGACCTTGAAAACATCTTATTAAGCGAAATAAGTCAGAATGAAAGAATCAAGAAACATATGACCTCACTTATAGGTGGAATATAAAACTGAAAGGAACAAAGAAACAAAGATTCATGGACACAGTCAATAGTTAAGTGGTTACCTGAAGGTGGGGGGTGGGGGGAGTGGGTGGGAGAGATGGGGGGGAGTAGGGAGGGGGAATCAAACACACGGTGATGGAAAGTGAGCTGATTTTGGGTGGTGAGCACATAATGCGATGTACAGACAATGTAATGTAGAATTGTACACCTGGAAACAATGTAATTGTTATCAATTAATGTCACCCCCATAAATTTAACAACAAAAAAAATTTTCTATTTTAAATTCATGGCAGTGAAAATAGTTTGAGGTTTGAGAGAAAACTTATTAGTGTCAAAACCCAGAAGTCTTAAAACCCCAAATTTATAAATTTAAAAAACAATAACCTTGGGAAGCCGGGATGGCTCAGTGGGTTAAGCGCTCACTTTGCAGTCCCGGGGACCAAGGATCAAATCCCGGCCCTGGCCCGTGCGGACCCATATGCTGAACTGGGGAGTGCTCCCAGTTCAGTTCTCACCGGGGTGAGACCCTGGCCCAGTTCCTGCCCTGTGCAGCCCCGCCCACCTGTGGAACGAAACTATGTGGAAAAACGAATTATGTGCAACTATGGAGACTGTTCGGGGCCCTCCCCCTTCTCTCTGTCTCTGTCTCTGTATCTCTCTCTCTCTCTCAAAAACAATAAAAATAAATCTTTAAAAAACAAAAAACAATAACCTTGAAAGAAAAACTCCTGAGACATTTTTTCTATAGTCCCAGAGAAATAAAAAATTCCTTGAGTCAGGGAAGAAAGGGGATGTCAGAGGTAAAGCAAAGAACTTGGACTTTGAGGGATTCAAGAGTGCATCTCAATTCCCCTCCTTGCTTTGCCATGCATAGAAATGTAGATGTGGTAATGAGCTATAATTAGTCCAAGAAGGCTTACGATAGCCTCCTAAATTTCCTGAGACTCCACTGTCAACCAGCTTGAACCAGCAACAGCTGCAGTATATGGGTGACTCAGAGGCATTCTCAGGGCCAGCAAGAGCCAATATGAGACTGAGGTATCAATGGAGACATCGCTTAGTCATGATTGAGCCAAGAGATTAGACCAACATTTGATTGCCTGCGGACTTCAAGGGCAGTTGTCAACAGGATTCCCAGAGATCAGAAAGACAGAAAACTCTTTCAAAAACCAGGGGTGCCAGAGACCCTGTGAGAGCAGATTAAGACTCTCCCTTCCCATTCACCAGGCGGCGTCATAGCCCTTTTATACTCCCTGAAAACATATTAGAAAGAAGCAAGAGGAAGAGGAGATTCTCTAAAGACCTGCGAATTTACTAGAAAGGGTTGTTTTCTCAAGAAGAGTCTGTTTAAACTGAAAGAGATGTTCTATTAATTGGCAAATTTTAAGTTACCTGTACCAGAAACCAGCCTGGCTGAACAAAGTCCCCAAGTTCGAGCGGTGGGAATTAAAGACAGACCAAATGACCAGTCGACAGTCCTCAACAGGAGCAGCCCCGAATAGCTTTATTGCTTGCCTTATATAGCAAAAGTTTACATCATTACAAGGAACAGGGAGGGAAAAACTAAGATATTTCAAAGTACAAGACAGGTTACTCGTTAACTAAGAAATATAGCGTAAGCAGACGATTATCAGGAACAAGCAGGCCCTTTCCCATACATTCTTGTTTATCCCCACAGTCTGCATCATTATTCAATTGGCGCCAGCTGTCTGGCCTTCATGTGAAGCTGCACATATATCTTTTGCCTATAGCTATTACAGGGGAAAGGTGAAGGGGAGGCCGAGGCCCTGCCATCAAGGCCCCAGGCCGGTTTCTCCCGTTAGGCCCAGGGAACCAAGGCTTTGCCATCGAGGCCCCTGGAAACCTTTCCGTTCAGGCTCTGTACCGGCTCCCTACATTTACCAACAAACTAGTGGTATTAGGTTGTAAAGATTTGATCAGTTATAGAAAATAAAGTATATTTTCTTGGCACATGTGATTGTAATTTTGTAACCACACTACTATTATAAGTATAAATGATTTTATGCTTTCATTTCTCTGGGATGAAAATAATTATTCCCATTTTTTATATTAATTTAAATGAAGACAGGATCAGTCTCTGTGAAAATGTAAAACTTAGCAGAGTTAAGGATTTTAATGTTTTGCATTATGCCAAACCTCTTCTGATTTGAGAAGACAGTATTTATACTTGCAGAATTAGTACTATATCGGAACATATTATAGAAATGTCAATTAGCACAGTATTATTAGGGTGACAAATCAAATACATAATCAAGAGAGAAAACTAATAAGAACTATGACTTTATTTTGGAAAGAATTTTCCCAGGCTAAAGGGTAATATGACCTCTTTATTTAAATTATACTTCCAAGGACGTATTTATATTGAGAGAACACAGCAAGTTGATAATACTTATGAATAGTCACCATGTCTCCATTTTGCACAAGTGGAAATGGAAATTAAGATTGACATTTTTGTCAGTGTTCTCAATCTAATAACTTATTAAATCATGTTCCTTGAATGATTTTTTTAAAGCAGAATAATACTTCTTCCCCTGTTGCTGCAGGGGAAGGAGACATCTTCATTGGTCTCACAGATGTCTTCTTGTTCATTTTTGAGACTTGCTGTTAAAAGCCAGGCTCTGGAATTTCATGAGTAAACATTAAAAACTAGATTCAAGATTTTAGATCATGATTTAACTAGTTGAAAGAAGAGATGAAAGGATTTTATTTAATAAGAAATATACTGGGGAAGCCGGGATGGCTCATTGGGTTAAGCACTCACTTTGCAGACCTGGGGACCAAGGATCGAATCCTGGCCCCGGTCTGTGCGGACCCATATGCTGAACTGGGGAGTGCCCCCAGTTCAGTTCTCACTGGGGCCAGACCTCAGCCCAGTTCCTGCCCTGTGCAGCCCCACGCCCACCTGTGAAATGAAACTATGTGGAAAAACCAATAATGTGCAACTACGGAGACTGTTCCGGGCCCTCCCCCTTCTCTCTATCTCTGTCTCTGTATCTCTGTCTCTCTCTCTCTCTGTCAAAAACAATAAAAATAAATCTTAAAAAAAAAAAAGAAATATACAGCAGAAATCTTCCCATATTAACCTTCCACATTAGCAATATTCCTCTTCCCCTGTTATTGACTTCTTTTTCTCTGCTCTGAAATATGCAGAAATATTATCTCAAAAATTACCTGAATGAAATATATCTAAAAATTAGATTACTAATCAGCAACAAAAAGAGATGAACCACTGATACATGCAACAATATGAATGAATATCTAAAACATTATGCTGAGTGGAGGAATTTAGGTCCAAGAGTCCATACCATGTGATTCCATCTATATGAAGTTCCAGAAAAAGAAGTCATAATATATAATGACAGCAGGTCTGTAGTGGCCTGGAACTGGGGGTAGAGTAAGGAATCAACTAGAAAGGGGCTTGAGGGAAATTTTTGGGGTGATAGAAATGTTCTATATATTGATTGTGGTGGTAGTTACATGAGTGCATACATTTGTCAAAACTCATTGAACTATACATTTAATTGTATAGTTAAACTATACATTTAATTGTATAGTTAAACTATACTTTCTTTTAGATTTATTTTTATTGTTTTTGACAGAGAGAAAAATAGAGAGAAGGAGGAGGGCCCAGAGCAGTTTCCATAGTAGTACATCATTAGTTTTCAATATAGTTTCGTTCCACAGGTGGGTGTGGGGTCACACAGGGCAGGAACTGGGCCAGAGGCCTCCTACATGGGAAGCTCGCCCCAGCAAGAACCGAACTGGGGGCACATGCTCTTGCCCCAGCAAGAACCAAACTGGGGACGACACCCCAGCACAGCACATGGGTTCGAACGAGCCAGGGCTGGGGCCGGGGCCAGGATATGATCCTTGATCCCAGGGCTGCAAGATGAGCACTCAACCTGTTGAATCATCTGGCATTCCCTGTATAGTTAAGCTATATGTTTAATTGGTGAAATTTTGCATATGAGTTATGCCTCAATAAATTTAATTATGGGGAAGCAGGGATGACTCTGCAGGTTAAGTGCTTGCTTTGCAGTCCTGGGGACCTAGAATTGAATCCCAGCCCCAGGCTGTATAAACCCATATGCTGAACTGGAGTGGGCTTTCCATGTGGGAGGACCCCAGCCCAGTTCCCACCCTGCACGGCCCCCACCCACCTGTGTGGAACAAAACCATATTGAAAGCTAATGACGCACAACTATGGAAACTGCTCTGGGCCCTCCCCCTTCTCTCTCTCTCTCTCTCTCTCTCTCTCTCTCTCTCTCTTATCTGTCAAAAACAATAAAATAAATCTTTAAAAAATTTTAATTATCAAAAACTAACTGAGGGGAAGCTGGGATGGCTCAGTGGGTTAGGCGCTCACTTTGCAGCCCCGGGACCGAGGATCGAGTCCCGGCCCCGGCCCGTGCGGAACCACGTGCTGAACTGGGGAGTGCCCTCAGTTCGGTTCTCACTGGGGCGAGACCCCGGCCCAGTTCCTGCCCTGTGCAGCTCAGCCCACCTGTGGAACGAAACTATGTGGAAAAACCAATGATGAGCAACTATGGAGATTGTTCTGAGCCCTCCCTCTTCTCTCTGTCTCTGACTCTGTATCTCTCCCTCTGTCAAAAACAATAAATAAATCTTCAAAAAAAAAAAAAAAAAACTAACTGAAAAGAAACAGAAGAGAGTAAAAGAATGACAAGAAATTCAACTTTTGTTTCTGTTAACATGGTAAAGTAGGAGTCCAGGTTGAAACTTCCCATTGAAAACAACTAAAATGCTGGAGAAAACAGAATTTAAAAAATTCCCTTGAATGCATCCATGAGCTGAGAAGAAAGTGAGACGTGTCTAGACCAGAAACTGAATAAAGGCAGAAAACTAGACTGAAAGACCATTGAAGAAGCTTTCACTACCAGGGTATTGTTAAGCCAAGTGAACTTGAACTCTGCATTTCTTTTTTATTGTTAAATTTATTAGGATTACATTGGTTAGTAAAAATTACATAGGTTCCAGATGTACAACTCTAAAGTACTTTGTCTATGTGTTACAATATGTGAACACTGCATTTTGAGGCTCATAGATCAAAGCCAGGGTCTTTCCAGAGTTCTTCTCAAAGAAGACACCCTCAATAAAGTTGGGACCCCAAAAGGCTATACCCACAGTTTAAGGGTTAATTAGAAATAAACCTACCCTAAGGATTTGAAGAGACATTTCTCCAAGAAGACCTACAAATGGCCAATAAGCACATGAAAAGATGTTTAACATTACTAGTCATTAAGGGAATGTAAATCAAAACCATGAAATATTCCACCTTACTAGGATGGCTATAAAACAAACAAACAAAAAACCCCAACCAACCAACCAAACAAAAAACACACAGTAATGAGTACTACCAAGGATGTAACAAAATTAGAACCCACATACATTGCTGGTAGGATTGTAAATGGTGCAGCCACTTTGGAAAGCCATTTGGCAGTTGCAATTAAATGTTAACTATAGCTACCACATGACCCAGCAATGCTACTCTTAGCTATATACCATGGAGAATAAAAAACATGACCACACAAAAACTCATACATGATGTTCATGGGAGTATGATTCATAATAGCCCAAAAGTGGAAAGACTCTAAATCTCCATCAACTCATGAATGGATAAATAAAATGATATACTCATAAAATGGAATGCTATCTGGCAATAAAAAAAGAATAAAGTTCTGGTACATGCTACAACATGGATGAACCTTGAGAATATTATGTTAAGTAAAATAACTTAGACACAGAAAGACACATATTGTATAATTCCATTTATATTAAATGTCCAGAGTAGGCTAATCAACAGAAACAGAAAGTAGATTAGTGATTGCCAGAGGCTAGGGAGAAAAAATGGGGAATGACTACTAATAGGTATAAGGTTTCTCTTTAGGGGGATGAAAATTCTCTGGAATTAGATAGTGGTGATGTTTGCATAATCCTTTTTGTCCAGCTTTCTGCCTAACAACCATTAAGTTGTAAGCATTAAAAGGGTGAGTTTTATGATATGTGGATTATATTTCAATAAAGTTATAACTTAAAAAAATAAATCTGCCTTTCTTGCAGGGAAAGGAAAATTTCCTCTCTTGAGTCTTATTGCTGAACATCTCTTTCCTGAGAATTAATACCCTCAATACAGCCCTCACATAGGTCTGATCATTAATTTCATAAACATGCCATCATGCGCTTACGTTGGCAGCACTGTACAAACAACTCAGGAAGGTTTCGTAACCTTGGTATATGTCCCAAAGCTGTGTTGATGTTGACATATTTGACTCGAGTTATTGGTGAAAAGAAGCAGAGTCGAAGGAAGAGTGCTTTAGGCAGCAGCAACTTCCCATTGCCATGACATCTGTGGCAGCCTTGCGCGCCGCCGAGGTCCCTGGCTTGATGGTGTCAGTGGTGTAAAGCATGCCATCTAGAGGACAGCGATGTCCTTACCAGACAGTTTATGGAATGGTTTTCGCTGTGGTCATAGCTGTCTAGGCTCTGTGCCTGGTTCTCCAGATTTCCCAGTGATTCTGTGAGCTACTTATAGCTCTAATTAAAATGATAATCTATTTCCATTGACTAAAACTGAGAACGCTGACAAATGTACCGGTAGCATTTCAGAAAGCTGCCCTCAGTTCTCTCTCTCTACACCACCTAAAACCACACTTAGCTCTATTTTCGACATCTCTATTGCATTATTAAAGAACCCCCATGCAATTTAGCACATTATCATTATACTTCAATTTTCACTTTCATATGTTTATTTAGGGCCCCTGTTGTGCCTGTAAAGTATGTCTCTCCAACAATACCATGAACTATGAAAACAATTAAAAATCCAAGATTAACATAGCCTTATATACCTGCTAATGAAAATGATGGGACTAAGAGGAGAGTAGTTGAGTAGTTGAGTAGTTGAGAGGAGAAGAGATCTAGTAACTCAGCCAAGAAATTGGTCTTTGGGGGCAAGCCGGGATGGCTCAGTGGGTTAAGCGCTCACTTTGCAGTGCCGGGGACCGGGGATCAAATCCCAGCCCTGGCCCGTGCGGAACCATATGCTGGACTGGGAGCTCCCCCAGTTCAGCTCCCTCTCTGTCTCTGTCTCTGTATCTCTCTCTCTCTCTCTCTCTCTCTCTCTCTCTCTCTCTCTCTCTGTCAAAAATAAATAAATAAATAAAAATATTTAAAAAAAAAATTGGTCTTTGGAGCAGAGACAGTCCACCTATATCAGGAAGAGAGCAGGCAAAGCATATGGATACAGATGCTATCAGTGGGCAGCTGTGGTATGTATGGGCGCCTTATTTTTCTCTGTGGATGAGGAAGAAATGTCACCAGTAGAGAATGAGAAGGGGAGAAGGTGTAGGAGGTCAGAGAAGGTACACAACAGTCATACAGGGCAGTAGTCTGGGGCACAAGGCAACTTTCTAATAAAAGATTCACAGTACAATAAAGATATTTGAAAGAATTAGTTTACAGATACTTAATTTTCAAATGCTCCTTTCCTAAAATTGATCTTCTTTCCTAAAACAGAATGCCACTTGCCCTCCTCAATTGCCTTTCCCCCACTTTACACAAGTCATACCCTCTACTCAGCCAAAATCTTACCATTGTTAGGCAGTATAATGCAGGGATTATAATTCCCAACTCTGGAGAAAGATTACCTGAAGTTGGATCTCAGCACTGCAGTTTACCAGCTATAGTAGCCAGTCTCCAAGATGGCTTCCAGTAATCCTTGACTCCTGATAGTCACACCCTTGAGTTGTTCTCTACTTCACTGAATCAGATCTGGTCTACGTGATTAATGCATGACTGCTGAAGCTAGGTCACACAGGACATTGCAGCTTCCACCTTGCTCTTTTGGATTGTTTGCTCTTGGGAAAGCCAACCACATCATGAGGACACTCAAGCAGCCCTATAGAGAGGTCTATGTGGAGAGGAACTGAGAGAGACATCCTGTTAACAGCCAGAACCCACTTGCTCACCATGTGAATGAGCCACCTGGGAAAGAGATCCTCCAGCTCCAATCAAGTGTTTAGGTGAGTGCAGTCCCAGATAATATTATATCTGACTAAAATCTCATGGAAGTCTCCAAGACAGAATCTTCCAGCCAATTCTTCATAGAAACTGTCAAAGATAACAAATGCTTATTGTTGTTTTAAACCACTGAACTTTGGGGTAATTTTACACAGGTATAGATAATTATAGGGCAGATTACTCAAACCCTTTGGACCTCAGTTTTCCCATGTGTAAAACAGGAATGATAACACAATAGCACCTAACTTAGGATAGTTATGAGGGCTAAATGAGTTAATATGTATAAATTGTTTAGAACAGAAAAATAAAAACGGTGGCTCTGTTAAGTAAAAATAACTGTGGTTTGTTCAACACAGTACTGCAAGTTCTAGTCAGTCCAATAAGGTAAGGAAATAATAAAATAAAAAGTATACATACAAAGAAAGAAGAAATAAAACGGTCCCTATTTGCAGATGACATGAAAACCTCAAGGAATGTACAAAAAACTGTTAGAGCTAATAAATGAATATGGCCAAGTTTCAAAATATAGGGTAAATATACAAAAATCTGTTGTACATCATCTATAATCTAGCAGTGAACATATGAACATAAAAATTAAAAATACAATACCATTTACAATCACTTAAAATAATACTGCTCAAATCTAACATAACATGTAAAGGACTTGTATGGTAAAAACGATAAAACATTGATGGAAGAAATCAAAGATTGAAATAAGTGGAGAGATATACTATGTTCATGGGTTGGAAGACTTAATTATTGTAAAGCTGCCAATTCTCCCCAAATTGATACACAAGTTTAACACAACTATCAAAAACTCAGCAAGATTTTTTTGAAGATGTATACAAGAGTATTCTAAAATTTATATGAAAGGCAAAGAAACTACAATAGCTAAAACAATCTTGGAAAAGAAGAATAAAGTGGGAGGAATCACTACTTGGTTTCAAGACTTACTATATAGTTACAGTAATCAAGATAGTTTCAAGAGAAGGATAGTCTTTTTTTTTTATTGTTTTTGATACAGAGACAGAGAGAGAACTAAACTGGGGGTTCTCCCCAGTTCAGCACATGGGTCTGCACAGGCCAGGGCCGGGATTCGATCCTGAGTCCCCGGCGCTGCAAAGTGAGCGCTTAACCCACTGAGCCATTCTGGCTTCCCCTAGGATAGGCTTTTCAATGAATGTTGCTAGAGCAATTAGGTATTCATAGGCCCCTCCCCCCAAAAAAAGAGTCTCAGCCTAAACCTCGCACCTTACACAAAAATTAACTCAAAATGGATCATAGATTTTAATGTAAAATGTGAACCTATGAACCTTTTAGAAGAAAACAAGGAAAAGTCTTTGGGACCTAGGACCTAGTGAAGAGTTCTTAAACTTGATACCAAACTTGATATGATCAATTCATATAAGAAAAAACACCCATAAATTGGACTTGATCAATTTTAAAACCTTTGCTCTGTGAAAAACTCTGAGAAAATGAAAAAAACAAACTAAATTGAGAGAAGATATTTATAAATCTCATATCTGACAGAAGACTACTAACTAGAATATATCACTAACTCTCAGAACTCAACAGTAATAAACAAACAACCCATTAGAAAATGGGCAAAAAACAGAAGAGACATTTCACTAAAGAGCATACATAAATGGCAAATAAGTACGTGAAAAAATGTTCAACACTGGGAAGCCGGGATGGCTCAGCGGATTGAGCACTTGCTTTGCAGCCCTGGGGACCGAGGATCAAATCCAGGCCCTGGTCTATGT
The DNA here is from genome assembly GCA_004027555.1 of Craseonycteris thonglongyai. Lineage (NCBI taxonomy): Eukaryota > Metazoa > Chordata > Mammalia > Chiroptera > Craseonycteridae > Craseonycteris > Craseonycteris thonglongyai. Next base: position 1,286 of record PVKE010047598.1, on the reverse strand, counting down.
GGACCCATATGCTAAACTGGGGTGTGGCCCCCAGTTCAGTTCCTGCCTGGGCCTATGAGGGAGGCCCATGGCCCGGTTCCTGCCCTGTGCAGCCCTGTGCGCACCTGTGGAGTGAAACTATATTGAAAACTGATTATGTACAACTATGGAGACTGCTCTGGGCCCTCCCCCTTCTCTGTCTCTCTTGGTCTCTGTCAAAAACAATAAAATAAATCTTTAAAAAGAAATGTTCAACATCACTAGCCATTAAGGAAATTCAAAGTATGACTACCATGGGATATCATTTTACATTTACTATAATGGCTGAATTTTATTTTATTTTATTTTTGTTTGATTGTTTGAGAAGGTGAGAGAGAGGGAGAGAAAGAGAGTGAGAGAGAAAGAGAGAAGAGGCAGGGTGCAGAGCAGTCTCCGTAGTTGTACATCATTAGTTGTGACATGGTTTCCATTCCACACAGGTGGATGTGGGTCACATAGGGCAGGAACTGAACTGAGGCCTCCTGCCTGTGAGGCAAGAACCTTCACCACTGAGCCATCCCAGTGGGTACCAGTTGCAACACAATTCAGTGTATGGGGTTGCAAGGGCTGGGGCCTGGACCTCGTGATTAAATGCAAACGCTCAACCACTTGAGCTATCTATCCTGGCATCTCTGAAAAATTTTAAAAACTGTGTCAATACCAAAAGCTGGTGAGGATGCAGAGAATCTGGAGCTCTCAGATATTGCTGGTGGAAAAGTAAAATGGTACAGCCACTGTGGAAAATAGTGTGGCAGTTATTTAAAAAACAAAGCACTCATTAGTGAGACCATCTGGTCCCAGACTCTTGCTTTTGGGGAGGTTTTGGATGACTGTTTCAATTTCCTTACTATTGATTGGTCTGTTTAGGTTATCCAATTCTTCTTGATTCAGTCTAAGTATACTACATGTTTCTAAAAATGTGTTCATTTCTTCTAAGTTGCAACATTTGGTGGCATATAGGCCTTCATAGTATTCTTGTATGATCCTTTGTATTTCTGTGGTATCAGTTGTAATTTTCCCTCTTTCATTTCTAATTTGGGTTGTTTGTGTTTTTTCTCTTTTTCCTGGTAAGCCTGGCTAGGGGGTTGTCAGTTTTATTAATTTTTTTCAAAAAACCAGCTCTTTATTGCATTAATTTTTCCTATTGTTTTTCTATTCTCTATTTCATTTAGTACTGCTTTAATTTTTACTATTTCCTTCCTTCTGCTGGCTTTGGGTGTTCTTTGGTCTTCTTTTTTTTTTTTTTTTTTTTTTTTTTTTTTTTTTTT
>PVKE010047597.1:0-11866 GCA_004027555.1 Craseonycteris thonglongyai | reverse complement strand
GCGCTGCAAAGTGAGCACTTAACCCACTGAGCCATCCCAGCTTCCCCAACTTTTTTTTTATTGTCAGCATAGTCCATGTACTAATTTTCTAAGCCATTTTGAAGATACAATTTTGTTTCACCTGCTTTAACTTGTCACCTTTTCTATTTTATTTTGGAGCTTGGAACCAACAGTTAAAACACTTGGCATTTCATATATTTTGAATCTACAACAAAAGTCTGAGAAACACAAAACATAGATTAGCATGGTCACTCTAAAGTACCTAGTTCATTCAGGAAACATGCATGGCACAGATGTCATTGCGTACAACCTGTGGACTGTGCTAGGTGATGCCATGGGATACACCGTGGAGAAGACGCTGTCTCTACTCTAACAGCAGCTCCTAACTGCAGCTTCAGTGAATGTCATCATCCATCCTCTCCTACTTTTCTCCTGTCTTTGAGATTTGTTGAACTACCTGGAGGGCTTCTGGGACAGTGGGTATGGCCCAGATAGTGGCCTTCAGGTAAGCTGAAAGTTTTACTCAATGAAAACATTATCCTGAGGAGGGAGGCAGGATACTTTGCTGGTTGTCTCTGGGTTGAAGCCTTAGAAATATTGATTTAGTTTATTAGGCTAGTCCAGTAAGCCAGGCTTTATTTCCCTGGGCTACATGATATCACTTTTATCGAAAAAGCTATTTAGATTTTTTTAAATTGTAAAACAAGTGGAAGGGAGCATAATATAATTGTGATATATCCTACAATGGTATCTGAAAGATAGGCAGTTTAGAGTTCTTATATATCTCTTAATTTATGTACGTATATATTCACTTGAACTTAGTAATATAGTGAATGACTTTTATATAAGTGGATTTATTTTCTTCATCTTTATCTTTTTCCTTCTATTTCTGAGAGAACCATCTGGGCTGAGGGCAGTCATTCATTAGGGTAAAAATAATAATGATTTTGATGGAATTAAATGACATGTCATAATTAGTATTCCTTGTTAGTATACTTGTAAATACTACTCACTAATTATTGGTTATTTCCTTTAAAAATACCAACTAGAAATTATGTTTACAGAAGGCTATGATGATGCATAGGCAGCATTATTATCTCTTATTTCTTCTTTAAAACCATTGGGGTTTAGGTATCTTATTTTGGTCACATTCCAAGAACACATTATTTTCTTAATTGGCATGCTAGTATTCTCCTTGCACCATTCCTACATTCAAAGCCATATTTGTTTCTCATATCTGAGATTTCTATATTTATATTCATCAGATCTCATAACCGGTTTTGTGTTTTGCTATTATTTGTACTTTCTGCTTGGTTTTGTTAGGTACCTTTAAAACTTATGTTTTTAATCTTATATTTTTATCTCTGTTCTTTATTTTTCCTCTTTATGTGACTTCACTTTTTTAACAAAACGATTATCATTGAATTTTCTCTGCTAGTATTATCATTCAAATATTCCTGAATTTTAACTTGCATGAATTTTTAAAGTATATCTGGCTAATGAATTATTTATAGCCTACTTTTAAGGTGGGAACTTCATTTTGCACTGATTGTCCAACCATCTTTTGATGAACCAAATAGTGTATTTATCATTTATAGGTGTATGGCTCTAGCCTAAGTAATGACTTTCATCAATGAGCTTAAATTCCCAGCCAAAGGGCTGCTACCTTGGTTAAAAAGAAGGCTTAAGAAAATCTGGAAAAGATTAATAAGGGGTTTATCAATATTAGCAGCCTACCATGATTGCACTACACTAGCATCAGCATCACCCAACACAAGCAAATGACAACATTACCAAATAACAGGGTATATAGAGGAAATTTGTGCAAATTAAAACTTAAAGCAAATATCAATCTGGGAACAAGTAAACATTTTATAGCACAAAAGAATATCCAAGAGTGGGTCAGAGCTAAAACTTTACTCAAAAAGATATTTGACACTGTATACAAAAAGACTTTAAAAATCTTTTGAATGTTATTTTAAAGAAACAAAGAGAACACTGGCGCTAGTCAACAAGAGTAGGTGATGCATTTTAGCAAATATAAATGGCGGAAGATGTGGTCAAGATGGTAGAGGAGGTAAATGCTGTGCTTACCTCTTCTCATGACCACATCAGAATTGAGAACACTCATCATTGAGAATCACCTGGAGTCTAGCTAAGCAGAAATCCTACAACTAGGGATACATAGATGAAGCCATCAAGAGACTGGTAGGAGGGGCAGAGACACAGAATGCGCTGGTCCCATACCCACCCATGACTATTAAAATGGGAGGGATATCTCAGCTGCAGAGGTAGTCCTGGAAATGAAGGGTCCCAGCCCCATAGAAGGCTCTCCAACCCAGGGTTCCAGTGCTGGGGAGAGTCCCCCCCATAATTTCTATCTGTGAAAACCAGGAGAGATTGTGGCTATGACAAGGACAGCTGCAGTCCCAAGCATTTCTCTTCTTAAAGGGCCCACACATGGACCTACTCACTGACAGACACACGCTCTGAGTTCCAGTGCTGGGGCAGCAGTTTGAAAGTTACCAGGAATGGACATATGGAAAGAAACTGAGTCATCTGGTTTAAAAGCAGGACTGTATGAGCAGCTTTCTCCCAAATGAAAGGCTAGAAAAAGCCATTGTTTCAAACTTTGTGAGACGTCCCCCTCCCTGCACACCGGTACAGGTGACTACCATATCTGAGTTTCCATCAATCTGGCTAACACCATTCATTTGTCCCAGCCTGGTGATTCTGAAGCCCTGCTTTTGGGCCCACCCAAGTCAATTCCAGTGGCTTTTCTCCATAAATGGCTTGTCTTGGCTCATGTTAGAGACTTTCCTGAAATCTCTCAAAGGTTTGCAAACCCCAAACAAGCAGCATATGGTTTTGGTGTGTCCCATACCTTTGGCTGAGCAGCCCTAAGCCTAGCACTAGTGACAGCCAGCATTGCTTTATCTTCAGGCACCTACAAGCCCAGTGCAAGCTGCAACCATCTGCAGATTGCTGTTTGGCTCATGCCAGATGGCCCTTGGTGGGGCACAGGATGTGGCTAAACTTGGCTTGTAGTGGGGTTCCTCCCAGAAGGCCCTGGGGCTGGCATGCCTGTTGGTCAGTTTCAGACCCAGACAGAGCATTATCCAGCAACCTTCAGGGATGACACACACAAAATGGATACTGGGCAGGCACTAGAATCCTGCTAAAGCAAGCCCTGATTTGTAGGGTTAGCCCCTGCAAAATAGCTCCTCCACTGTCATCACCATTAGTCCTCACAACCAATCAGCCTGAGGAGCAATCTCTCCTATTGAAGTGTCAACAACAACAAGGAGGGCACATAAACTCCACACAAGGGACACCTGGAGTACCTGGCTCAGGTGACCAGAAACACTGTGCCACTGAGCCCTATAACACACCTACTATATAAGACCACTCTACTAAGACTAGGAGACATAGCAGCTCTATCTAATACATAAAAACAAACAGAGGGAGGAAACTAAAATAGGGTAAAAAAAAAACATATATATGAAAATAGAACAGAACAAAGCTCCAAAAAAAGAACTAAGCAAAATGGAGACAAGCAATCTACCAGATGCAGAGTTCCAAACACTGGTTATAAGGATGCTAATGATCTCAGGGAGAACGTCAACAGAAAGGTAGGAAATTTAAAAATGGAAATAGAAAACATAAAAATTAACTAGTCTGAAATAAAGATTAATTGAAACAAAGAATGCATTAGGGAGACTCAACAGATTAGATGGAGAGGGTTGAATCAGTGATTTAGAAGATAAGATGACAAATTTTTGCTGTTCTGTTGCTACCAAACAGAACAGCAAAATTAAAAAAAAAAATCCAAAAAACTGAAGATAGCTTACGGGGCCTCTGAGACAACATGAAACATACCAACATTTGTATCATAGGGGTACCAGAAGGAGAAAGAAAACAAGGAAGTGAAAACCTATTTGAAGAAATAATGATAGAAAACTTCCCTAACCTGGCAAAGAAAATAAATATATAAGCCCTGGAAGAACAGAGAGTCCTAAATAGTATAAATCCAACAAGGTCTATACCAAGACACATCATAGTTAAAATGCCAAAGGTTAAAGACGAAGAAAAGAATCTTAAAAGCAGCAAGATAAAAATAGTTAGTTATCTACAAGGGAATTTCCATAAAACTATGGGGTGATTCCTCAACAGAAAATTTTCCAGCCAGAAGGAATTGGTAGAAAATATTCAAAGTGATGAAAAGCAAGCAAATACAACCAAGATTATTCAGCAAAGCTATCGTTTAATATTGAATGGCAGATAAAGAACTTCCCAGACAAGAAAAAGCTAAAGGAATCATCAATATCAAATCATAATTACAAATAATAATAGAGAGACTTCTTGAGACAAATAAATAAATAAATAAATAAATATTAAAAATAAATAAATAATAGAATAAAATGGTAATAATTACCATATCTACCAACAATTACTATAAATGTAAGCAGATTAAGTGTTCCAATCAAAAGATAAGGTGGCTGCAAGAGTAAGCAAACAAGAGCCTTACATATGCTGCCTATAAGAGACTCACTTCAGATCAAAAGACACACACAAACACACACTGAAAGAAGAAATGGAAAGATCATATTTCATGAAAATAGAAACAAACAAAAAAGCTGGAATAACAATAGTTATACCAGACAAAACAGGCTGTAAAACAAACGCTAGAACAAGAGACAAAGAAGGATCCAGGAAAAACAAACAAACAACCAAATGCTACTTTGAGGGGACATGTGCATCCATATGGTCCTTACAGCACTGTTTACAATTTTCAAGATGTGGAGGCAGCCTGGGTGTCCATCAATGAGTGAATGGATAAAGAGGAGGTGGTACACATACAAAATGGAATATTGCTCGGCCAGGGAAGGGAATGTGTTCTTACCATCTGTAGTGGCACAAATGGACCTGAAGAGTAATGTGCTGAGTCGAGTATGTCAGACAGAGAAACACAAATGCAATGTGATTTTGCTTATGTGTGAAATCTAAAGAACACAATAAATGAACAAACAAAACAGAAACAATCTCATAGATACAGAGCACATTTTGATGGCTGCCAGATGGGAAGGGGTTTGGGGGTGGTTGAAAAAAGGGAAGTGATGAATAAGTACAAATGTGTTGTTACAAAGTAGTCATGGGGATGGATGTGGGGTATAGCATAGGAATATAGTTAATAATATTGTAAGAACTATGCATGGTGTCAGATGGATACTAGATTTATCTGGGTGATAGATGGAAGGGGGTTGAGAAGCAGTGTGAAAAAGACATTACAAAGTACAAATTGGTAGTCATGAATTTAAGGTAAAACATAGGGGATATATAGTCAATAATATGGTAATAACTATGTACAGTGCCAGTGGGTACAAGACTAATCAGGGGGATCACTTTTATTATATAAATGTCTAACCACTATGCTGTACACCTGAAATTAATATAACACTGAATGTTAACTGCTATTGAAAATTCTCAAAAGAGGAGAAAAAGGTGAAGGGGAATAAGAGATTCAAATTTCCAGGTAGTAAATAAATAAGTTATGGAGATGTGATATTGTGGGACAGTGTCATGGTTGAGACTTATCATAGTGATCACTTATTTAGGTATATAAATGTGGAATAACAATTGTGTACACAAGAAACTAATATAATATTATATGCTAGCTATATATTAATAAAAATCTTTCCAAAATTAAAAAATGCAATCGAACAATTGAGATGATTGGAGGTATCAAAGATTACAATAAGAAATGCAGAAAACAATAGAAAAAGTTAAAAAAAAAACACCAAATATTGTCATGTGAATGTGACTATCAAACTTATAACACAAATTTTTTAAAGAAAAATATATAATGAATAATCCTAATTACATTATTTAAGTGTTCTCTGCCTCATTTTCATAAAGGGCTTCAGGTAAGATACAAAGGACTTATTATACACTTCATTTTTACATTAAACCAAATGACTGCTTCAGTTGTGTCCTTGGTAACTTGCAGTGCCATTTTACAATTGCATTTATATAGCTCTCACAGATCTCTTATTAAGACTACTTTCATGTATTGTACATTTTTGTTTCTATTGTGAATAAAATACCAATTTCTTTTTTTATAGCAGATTATGTTTTGTAATATGCATCTTATGAATGTCCTGATATATTAACTCCTCAAAAAAACTACTTAAATCTTATTTTTAATATTTATTCTGTTTCTCCATGTTTTATCCTACTAAAAAGTTAAACAATTAAATTAAAATGATGAGATGAAATAATTATATGTATCTATTTTGAAAAGAAATGCCTAGAATTTTTTTCTGTAAGTAGAGAAATCGATTCATGATTTAATATATATCAACTTTATCACTCTATATAAGTAATGTGTATTTTCAAGATGAATTATTTGTTGTCAGTGGTGATTAAAATTTACCAAATAATTTTGCATTGGAACTTGATTTTATTTTTAAACTAATTATTAATATATTAGAGATTGCTCTAATTTACTATATTATATTTGAATTATTTTAGAAGTTGATCATGGTCCCATTAATATCCTATAGGCATTTTTACTTGCTTGTTTTTATTTTGTTTTCCATAAGTGAATAAGGCAAATTTTGTATATGTTTGGGAAAGATAATCTGAGGAGAATGTGAAAATAAAGGAAGGTGAAGTCCCTTTTAAGCACATGATGTAAATGTATAATAAATACACACTAGAATGCATTAAAAAAATGAAAGTGCTTAACAAAAACAAAAATTGTCTGAGAGTGAGAGAAATTAATATCAAAATTTGATCATGTAAAATAAATAGCTAAAATAGAGAAATATATTAATACAATATAATACAATTAAATAAGACATAAATACCTTATCGTAAAATTTTTACCAATGCGAAGAACTCTCCATGATTTAAGATACCTATTTCTTTCTGCAATCTCCTCACTAGTAAAAGACTTATTTTGTGTTTTAATTCTAAAGAAGAAAAAGTATATTCTGTAATCTTGTTACTGTATATAACATAGGTGCTATGTTTTCCTTGTGATAAGGTAAATGTGAAACAGTGTGAGAGAGATGCATTCATGTGTCTGGCACTCTGGTGGACTAACTTCTTATTCCTTTCAAATTCTTTAATAAATTCTTTATTTCTGAAGGTCTTACAGAAATTGAGTCATAATTTATGCTGAAAACTTTACTTGTTCTTTAAATGTCCTCAGTCTAACTGATCTCCATCTCCAATTTTATCTCCCCAAGTGAATATTCTCTTGGACTAACTTGACATACTCAGAACTGTTCATATTAGCAGTTTGCTCCAAAAGGAAATAGACATGTATAGATTTGGAGCACACCAGACACACCTAGTTTTCTCGATTATTTACATTGCTTGTTGCTGTTTGAGGATGATTATCTAGGAGTTGAAAATAGTGTCACTTACTAAACAATACTCTAATAATGAAAATGGGAGGGGCAGACAAAAGCCCCGTATGTAAATACAGATCCAATAAAGTCTAATGAAACATGAAGGTAGGTGTGTAACTCCCTAGAGAGCAAGGAATGGCTCTGATAAATGAGGATTTAGGCCACACTAGATGGTACAAGGTAAATGAAGGGTTAGCAAAAGTGCAGAGAGAAAAAAAAAAAAGAAAAGAAACACTGAGAGGGATCTCTATTCTATACTTTGTCTTTATTGAAAGAGTTTCCTTTCCAATTTAATTATGTAATATTTTTACCAATGTAATGGTCATTTATTAAGTGTACTACAATTGTCTGAAGAAGGTGTACAATAGAATTATGCCATACTTCAACGTATAGCATGTGTGTGAACAACTTTTATGAGAAAATCATTTATATTCTCACATACATTGTTTACTTAATGTTTTTAAAAGATATTATGGAGGAGATAAGAGTGGAAAAATTGGACTAAGTAATAGGAACATTGGACAAACGCTATGTAAGGGAGGGGGCAATGAAGAAAATAACTATTAGTCCCTGAAAGAATGAGAATGAGAATGAGAGAGAGAGAGAAAGAGAGAGAGAGAGAGTTGCCTAAGCTAAATTAAGCTACTGAAATAGGGCAAAATCTTCTCTTCGTGTTTTTCTAGCTGCAATCAAGTTTCTGCAGGCAGCATTTTGTCCTGTGAACCATTTTGGACACAACTCATGGTATAGTGCATGCATGCATTCATCCTTTCAGTAAATGAGTACTGAAAACCTGCTATGTCTCAGATATTAGGTACCCTGATATCAGTGAATTAAATAGATAAAAACATTTGACTTTGGAAATTGTATGTCTGGGAGACACGTGATCAACAGCAGTCAAATAGATAGTACCGGTACGCCAAAAAGTGATCAGTACTAGGAAAAAAATTAGATCGGGTTAAGAGAGGATGAGGGGAAGCCAGGATGGCTCAGTGGTGGTGAAGCGCTCGCTTTGCAGCCTTGGGGTCCAAGGATCAAGTCCTGGTCCCAGGCTGTGCATACCCACATGCTGAACTGGAGTGAGTTTCCCATGTGGGAGGCCCCCAGTTCAGCTGCCAACCTGTAGGGTCATGCCTTCCATGCAGGAGGCCCCAGGAGCGGTTCCCACACTGCATGGTCCCCACCCACCTGTATGGAACAAAACCGTGTTGAAAACTGGTGATGTACAACTATGAAGACTATTCTGAGTCCCCCCCCTTCTCTGTGCCTCGCTGACTCTGTTTCTCTTTTTGTCAAAAACAATAAAATCAATCTTTGGTGGGGGGAGGGGGAGGGAATGAGAAGGTCCCGAATGAGGGGAACAACTCAAAAGGAGTGTTCAAGGAAAATCCTATTGGGAAGGTGATATTTGGGTACAGACATGAAGGTTTGAAGGAATAAGCTTGTGCAACTCTGAGAAGAGTTTAATTAACTTTCTTTTTCGACTGTAAGTTTTCGAAGTCAATTTTTTCAATTCTCCAGATAAAATAACTGTTATACTTAAAAAACAACATGGAGTGTTTCAAGAGAAAACACTTTTTAAAAGTCATAGTAAAGACATTAAAACCTGCCTTAAACCCGTCTTTTTCCTTGGGCAAACTGATACATTTTCTTGCCTGCATAATGGGCTTTTAAATAAGTATCTACCATTTAGATGTATGGTGCATGCAAATGCTCTCCTCACAAGGCTTGACACACAATGCATATCAAATAAAAGTGAGTTACTCACTTCACACAACAAATACTTGCAGGGGTCTCCAAACTTTTCAGCCCGCGGGCCGCATTAACTATCAAACAGCAGTTTGGGGGCCAACTACACACTCAAGGTCCAAATAAAAAAGAATCAAAACATAGATGTTGGTTTTAATTATTTATTTAATATTATTTTATTCAGATAAAAAGGTCTCCACGGGCCGGATGAGAGGGCCTCGTGGGCCGCATCCAGCCTGCGGGCCGTAGTTTGGAGACCCCTGGTAGAGGATAATAATAAAGATCATGGATCGAAACTATTCTATTCTGTTTATGGCAATTGGTGTTCTTTTCAGTAAAAACATTTTAAATAGCTTCAGAGGTCCTAAGATGACCATTAATTACATAATTTATGACCCATTATTTCATTATGTTTTAAATGTACAATTCAGGAATTAATCATTTGATTCTTAAACTTATTTTTTTTGTAACGTTTTTCCAATTCAGGTACCATATAATCTACTATGAAGTGACCCATTCATTATTTCATTTATTCAATCAACTTTCATTCATTCTAACAATATTAGTTGAGTGACCCATACCTCAACTAGTCCCTTATGGTACCTAGTTATCATCTTATAGTTTCTCATCTAGTCAATCTTTCATTCTTCCAGAAATAATTCTCCACATTCTTCTAACCCAGAAAATTGTATCTCCAAGTATGAGTGCCCCAGAGGAGAAAGACTTTTGTGAAGTCCAAAGCATCACTTCTGCCATATTCTATTAGTCAAACACTCACAAGCTTGCCCAGATTCAAGAGAAGGGTAAGTCTACCTCTTTTTTGACAGTGGGACTATCAGAGAATTTTCAGGCTATATTTCAAAACTGCCAGGCTGACTTCTGGGCATAAATCATTTTTATTTTGCTCACATTCAAATACACTGACCCCATGAGAACCATAGAACTCATGGCACAGAACGACTCAGTTCAAAACTGCACTTAGAGAGGACCAAACTCTAGCATGGCTTCTAGGGACATCAGGCTGGGTCCCTAAGGATGACCCCAGCCCTCCCTTAAAATGGCTACCTGCCTGAGAAAGCTGAAGCCACCAGGAGAATTTACTGTTTGTGTTAGAGGAGAGCTGAAGACAGGCCCCTCACCTCACTTTCTCAGAGCATTTACTACAGAGGGCGTGCAACTCTGAGCCCTTTCTGTCTGTCTCTGAGGTGTATATGCCTCTCTTATAACTCAGGAGTGTCATTCTCAAGGACCTGAAAGCTACTCTTCTGAAATCTAATCATCAGGAAGGACAGGGCCTCTGCTTCCCAGTCTCTATGGGAGATTAGAGCCCTAACTTCTCACACAGCTTTGTAAATTCTCACTTAAGACCATCTCTCTCCCCCTCCCTACTCCCGAATTATCCCTTTGGTGAGCTCGTTCCCCTAATGTCTGGAATGACTGAATAAAAATCTGTTTTAACCACCCTAACCAATGTGTGGTTTTGTTTATCTTTGACACCCCTCTTCCAAGACCCCCAAGTCCATCCTATTACAAATTGAAGAATCCTGTCATTGAAATCAGGTCTAGATACAATATGGCATTTTGGATATGGTACATTTAGTACTATATCTCTCAATTTAAAAACTTGTAATTATATATATTCATGCCCAGACTATAATGACTGGCCAACGTATATAATTTAAACACTGTATGGGGTGTACACAGCAGTGCGTTGTTCAAAGTGTTTCTAAAATTCAGTGTGCACATGTTGCCCAGTTCTTTGATGAAGCTGCAGTCCTATTCTCAGGAAGTTATTCCCTCTGGCTCTTAGTTCTACATCTTAGATTCTTGGTTTCGTCCTCTGGGTCAACATTTTTTTTTTTCTTAAGAAATAGCCTATGTTTACCACTAAGCAGACTTCTCTGCCTGTACCCTTCCTGTAAAAAGTTGAGAAAGGTGACATCCAAAGACTTGTTTTTCATTTTGTACTGTCTTTGTCTCTCTGGTTCCAAACTGACTTAAAAAAAAGTACCCTTAAAAACTTTGTGAATTTTCTGTGTATCAATTTATAATCCAACCCATCAAAAATAAATAAATACATAAAAACAAAAACAAACATATTTACAATTCCCTTAAAGGTAAGTCCTTCTCTTACTTCGGGCTTCCTGTGAGGTTGTTTTAGTATAATGACCCTAGGGTATTTCAAATATTTATTATTAAGAGAGGCTAAGCAAAGAGTTGTCCTAAAGATCCTTAGAAGGCCACTCATTTAACTTGAAGGGTTTATAAAACATCTGCTTAAATTTTTCTGAGGTTTTAAAAAAAGGCTTTACAGTTACAACTTTGCTTCACCCGTATCCTAAAACATATTTGTGATAGAACCTGGGTTTTGAAAGACGGCAGCATGAGAGGAGAACGCCGATAACTGCCTGGGAAGGGCCTTGTGAACAGAGGGGAATCCACAGGGGAAACCTTGAGAAGAAACCTTAACTAAGAGAACCACACAACGCAGAACAACACCCAAAGGCCTATCTCAAGAAACAAGAAAAACTACAAGTAAACACCCTCACATCTCATCTTATAGAGCTAGAAAAAGAAGAACAGAGGTCCCCCAAAGCCAGCAGAAGAAAAGAATTAATAAAAATCAAAGCAGAACTTAATGAAATTCAGAATAGAAAAACAATAGATAAAATTAACGCCACAAAGAGCTGGTTCTTTGA
>PVKE010047596.1:0-11866 GCA_004027555.1 Craseonycteris thonglongyai | reverse complement strand
CTTGGATTGGCTGAGTTAGAGAGGCGGTCCGAGAAGCCTTGCAGTGATTGGTGCGGGATCGAGTTGGAAAATTCGTTTAGCGGCATATCCAGACGATTTTCGGGATCGAGTTGGAAAATTCGTTTAGCGGCATATCGAGATGTTTTTCGGGATATACTCGGCGTATAAGACGACCCCCGATTTTCGGTTGACTTTTTTTTGTTTCAAAAGTCGTCTTATACGCCGGAAAATACGGTAAGTTTCCCTCTTATTACTGCTTTTGCTGCATCCTGTAATTTTGGTGTGTTTTGTTAACATTGTCATTTGTGTCTATGTTTTTTTAAATCTCTTCTTTATTCCTTCTTTGATAGAGTAATTTTTTGTAATAACATGTTGTTTAATCTCCATGTATATGTGGTTTTTCCTGCTTTCTTTTTGTAGTTGATCTCCAATTTCAAAGCTTTGTGATCGGAGAATATACTTGGTATGATTTCTATCTTTTTAAATTTGCTGAGGCTAGCTTTGTGTCCCAGCATGTGGTCTATTCTTGAAAACGTTCCATGTGCCCTGGAAAAGAATGTATAGTTCTGTGTTTTAGGATGAAGTGTCCTGTAAATGTCAATTATGTCCAGTTGCTGTAATCTATCATTTAAAGCTGATATTTCTTTATTTTCTGTTTGGATGATCTGTTCATAGCTGTCAAGGGGGTGTGTAAGTCCCCTACTATAATTGTGTTTTTGTCAGTTTCTCTTTTAGATTTGTTAGTAGTTGCTTTGTAAATTTTGGTGCTTTTTGGTTGGAGGCATATATCTTAATAAGTGTAACACCTTCTTGTTGTATTGTCCCCTTTATCATTATGAAATGTCCATTTTTGTCTCTTATTATCTTTTTGATCCTGAAGTCTGCTGTGTCAGATATAAGTATGGCTACATCTGCTTTTCTCTGGGTGCCATTTGCTTGGAGTATATTTTTCTACCCTTTCACCTTGAGTCTGTGTTCGTCTTTGTGGCTGAGGTTGTCTCTTATAGACAGCATAAGGTTGATTTTTGTTCTTTAATCCAGTTTACTACTCTGTGTCTTTTATTGGTGAGTTCAGTCCATTTATATTTAGGGTGATGATTGAAATATGAAGATTTCCTATAGCCATTTTATCTTTTATTTTCTGGTAGCTCTTTTTTTTTATTTGCTTCTTTGCTTTTTTCTTCCCATTGGTTATTTTAGTTTGATGGTGTATATGACTGTTTTTCCTGTATTCTCATCTTTTGTTTTTATGTGTCCCAGTTCTAAGTTCTTTATCAGTGGTTATTATGATCTTTATATAAAAGGAAGTTTCACATATGCAGTGGTTTCTCTTCTTTTTAAAGATTTAGTTTTATTGTTTTCGACAGACAGAGGGAGAGAGAGAGATACAGAGACAGAGACAGAGAGAAGGGGGAGGGCCCAGAGCAGTTTCCACAGTTGCACATAATTGGTTTTTCCACATAGTTTTATTCCACAAGTGGGCATGGGGCTGCACAAGGCAGGAACCGGGCCGGAGTCTCACCCCGGTGAGAACCGAACTGGGGGCACTCCCCAGTTCAGCATATGCGTCCACATGGGCCAGGATCAGGACTCGATCCTCGGTCCCTGGGGCTGCAAAGTGAGTAGTCAACCCACTGAGCCATCCTGGCTTCCCCATGGTTCCTTTTCTTAACGATGTCTCTTATCTCCATTCTCTTTGGAAACTTAAGTCTTTACTTCCTACCCTTTTTATATTTGTGTTATTCCAGTTTATCCCTATTTACTTCTACTTTTTGTTTCAGGTCCAATCGCCTCCTTCAGTATTTCTTAAATGATGGCCTTGTGCTGGAGAATTTCTTCAGTTTTTGTATGTCTGCAAAGGTCTTTATTCCTCCTTCATGTCTAAAGGATATCTTTGCTGGGTATAGGACTCTTGGCTGGTAGGTTTTCTCCTTTAATATTTTGAATATTTTGTTCCATTCCCTTCTGGCATGTAGTTTCTGTTGAGGAATCTGATGAGAGTCTGATGGGCTTTCTTTTATAGGTTATGGTATTCTTTGTTCTGGCTGCCTTGAGGATTCTTTCTTTGTCTTTGACCTTTGACATCGTCAATACAATGTGCCTTGAAGAGGGTCTGTTAGGATTCCAGTAGCTAGGAGTTCTGTTTCCTTGTTGGATTTGAGGTTCCTGTTCTTGCCATAGATTTGGGAAGTTCTCATCTACTATTTGTCTGAGTAGATTCTCTGTGCCCATCTTGTCTTCTGCTCCCTCTGGAATACCTATTATTCTTATATTATTTTTTCTAATGGAGTCAGATAGTTCTTATAGATATCTCATTTCGTTGAGCTTTTAGGTCTCTCTCTTCTTTCTTCTGACTATTCCAGATTTTTGTCTTTGATTTCACTAATTCTTTCCTCCTTCTGGTCAGCTCTGCTTCCTATGCTAGTTATTTCATTCTTCATTTATTTTATTGTGTTGTTTATCTCTATAATTTCTATTTGCGTCTTTTTCGTAGATTCCATTTCCTTTTAGAGATCATTTAGCTTCTTCTGTGTACTTTGCCAGTTTTCTTTGATCTCTTTGAATATTTTTATAATTGCAACCTTAGTTCTCTGTCATTTAGCTCACATAATTCCATATCTTCACATTCCTTTTCTGGAGATTTTTCTCTTTTTTTTTCTGAGCTTCTTTGTTCAAAGGGGTATTTATCACTGTTGGAGCATTTTGTTTCCTGGACATGAGGACTTTTCTCTTGGTAGATGTGAAGGTAATTTTCTTTCACTTCCTAGCTGGTGTTAGTGCCTTATATATCTCCTCCTATTTATTTTGTTTTCTCACAGCGGGAGACTTCCTAGAAGGTGAGCTTCTCTTTGACTCAGTTACCTTGGTCTCTGTATGCCTCCTCTTTGGGAAGGTATAGTGGGCGATGGTATTCTGTGCCTCTGAGATTCCACTGCTATCAGAAGCTGCCACACTGCTGGCTCTCATGGGACAGGGGTTGTTTGGAAAAGTGCAGGTCTTTTACTTCACAGGGCAATGGTGGTGTTCCTCTGCTGGCTTCAGTGGGAAGATTGAGGGTGGGGTTTGTTGGGAAAGGTCCAGGTTTGTATTACAGGGCAATGGCAGGTTCCTTCTGCTGGCTTCAGCTGGAAAAGTGGGGGTAGGGTTTGTTGGGAAAGGTACAGGTTTGTTTGCATCACAGGTAATGGCAGCTTTCCGGCAGCAGCTCACTAAAGGCCTGCCATGGGCGAGGTCTGAGAGGCAAGCCCTGGGAGACAGCAAGGGGAAGCAGCCAGGCCCCATGTCCAAGGCCATGTGAAGTGCTCTGGTTGGGGCCTCACCTCACTGAGGGCCACTCTGCACCTCAGCTGCCAACACACATCCGTTGTCGGTGCTCCAGCCACAAGAACACCTGCTTCTGGCTCCAGTTGCCGACCTCATGCTCCACGGGTCCCCAGCTCTAGGCACCCCACTCAAGCGCTGGCAGCTGGATCATAACTCTGGTCACCCGCCCTGATCTCTGGCTGCTGTTGGCGCCTCGCTCTGGCCTCCTGCCCTGTGCTCTGGCCGCCCTCTCTGCACCCGGGATGCTTCCCTTGCACTCCCATCAGGGCCTCTTGCCACCATCAACAGCTCCCACTTTTTCCGTCCACCCCATGCTCTGGTGTCTGCGCTTCTGCCTCTGTCTGTTCCAGGCCTCCAACACTCCCAGAGTCATTCTGCTCCTGGACCCGCTCCCCTGTGCTCCCACCTCCATCAGTCTCTCCTCTGCTGGACTCAGGGCAGCCTCTGGGTTGGTCACTGGGTGGATCTCCAGGTTGTGCTCCACTGAGGGTCTCCACACTGCTCCCTTTCTTTCTCTGTCACTCACCTCCATTTCTCCAGCTTTAGGTATTTTCATGGGTCTCTCTGCTGAGGCGGTGCACTACTTAGGGATTCTCTGGTTGGATTTTAGTTGTTTAAATTGTTGTCTTTCCAGGAGAGGTTTAAAGAGCTCTCCTTATGGCGCCATCTTGATGATGTCTCCTGTGTGCATTATTCTTACCAGGCTTTGGTATTTGGGTAATGTTGACTTCATAGAATGAGGTGGTAAGTATTACATCTTCAATATTTTGAAAAGTGTGTTAGTTCCTGTTTGAATGCCTGGTAGAACTTGTCAGTGAGCCCATCTGATACTGAATTGTTGCTTTTGGGATGTTTGAATAGTTGTTTTTTATTTCCTTGCTATTAATTAGTCTGTTTAGATTATCTAGTTCTTCTTGATTCAGTCTAGGTAGACTATATGTTTCTAGAAATTTGTCCATTTCTCCTAGGTTGCAAAGTTTGGTGGCATATAGGCCTTCATAGTATTCTTGTGATTTTTTGTTTTTCTGTTGTATGGGTTCTATTTTTCCCTCTTTCATATCTAATTTGAATTATTTGTGTCTTTTCTCTTTTTCCCTTGGTGAGGCTAGTCAGAGGTTTGTCAATTTTATCAAATTTTTCAAAGAACCAGCCCTTTGTTGCATTAATTTTTTCTATTGTTCTTTTTATTCTCTATTTCATTTAGTTCTGTTATAATTTTAATTATTTTCTTCTTTCTGCTGATGTTGGTTGTTTATTGTTTCTGTTTTTAGCTTTCTAAGATGTGATATTAGGGGATGCAGGAATGGCTCAGCAGGTTGAGTACTTGCATTGTGGGTGCTGGGTCTATGGATCAAGTCCTGGCCCTGGCTTATTCAGACCCATATGCTGAACTGGGTTGTGCTTCCCATGTGGGAGGCCCCTGATTCAGTTCCCACCCTGTGTGGCCTCGCATTTACTTGTGAAAAATGGAACTATATCAGAACTGATAATGTGAGCCTTTGGGGACTGCTCTGGGTCCTCCCCCTTATCTTTGTCTCTCTCTGTCTGTCTCTCTTTGTCAAGCAATGAAATAATTTTTTTATAAAATATATGCGATATTAGGTTGTTTATTTGTGGGGTTTTTTGTTTCTTGAGATAGGCCTATAATGATATCAATTTCCCTCTTATTACTGCTTTTTCTGCATTGCAGTAATTTTGATATGTTGTATTTTTATCATCATTCTTTTTTTTGTTTTTTTATCTTACTTTATTTTTTCTTTGATCCAATTATTTTTTAATAACTTGTTGTTTAATCTCCATGATATCTGATTTTCTTCCGCTTTTTTTTTTTTTGCTGTTGATCTCCAGTTTCAAAGCTTTGTGGTCAGAGAGTACACTTGGTATGATTTCAATCTTATTAAATTTGTTGAGGCTAGCTTTATGTGACCACAAGTCTATTATTGTGAATATTCCATGTGCAATAGAGAAGAAGCTGTGGTCATGTGTTTTAGGATAACATGTTCTATAAATGTCAGGTATGTCCAAGAGCAGTAATGTATCATATACAGCTGATATTTCCTTATTTATTTTCTGTTTAGATGATCTATGCACAGCTGTCAATGGATGGTTTTAGGCCTCCTACTATAATTGTCCTTTTCTCCTTTTAGATCTGTTAGTAGTTGCTTTGTAAATTTTGGTGCTTCCTGATTAAGGCTATATATATTAATAAGTATTAATAAGTACCTTCTTGTTGTATTGTCCTCTTTATCATTATAAAATTTCCACCTTTGTCTCTTATTACCTTTTTGATCCTGAAGTCTGTTCTTTTAGATGTAAGTATGGCTACATGTGCTTTACTCTAGATGCCATTTGTTTAAAGTATTGTTTTCTACCCCTTAATATTGAGTCTACATTTGTCCTTGCGGGTAAATTGTGTCTCTTGGTGGCAGCATAACTTGGGTTTTGTTTTTTAATCCAGTTGGTTATTCTGTGTGTTTTTTTAAATTTTTTTATTAGTAAGTTGGGTTTATTTACATTTTGGGTGATGACTACTATATTAGGATTTGCTATAGCCATCTTATCTTTTGTTTTCTGGTAACATTTTTTACTCCTATTATTTTTTATTTTTTTTTAAATTTCTGTCAGTTTTAGTCTGATGGTATTTATGATGGTTTTCCCTCTTTTCTCTCTCTCTCTCTCTTTTTTTTTTCCTGTTATGTGTTTCAATTCTAAATTGTTTTTGAGTGGTTATCATGAAGTTTATATAAAATAAAATTTTATATATGTAATGGCTTTTTCTTGCTTCTTATCTCCATTCTCTTTGTAAGTTTAAACTTTCACTTTCTTATTTTCTTTCATTTTAGGTCTAAAAATTTTTTATTTCTCCTTCATATCTAAAGGATAACTTTGCTGGGTAGATGATTTTTGGCTGATAATTTCTCTCCTTCAATATTTTGAATACTTGATTCCACTCTCTTTTGGCTTGTAGAGTTTCTGTTGAGAAAACTGATGATAGTATGATGGGCTTTCCTTTATAGGTTATGGTGTTCTTTTTTTTTCTGGCTGCCTTGGGGATTCTTTCTTTGTCTTTAACCTTTGACATCTTCAGCATAATGTACCTTGGATAGGGTCTGCTAGGATTCAAATATCTAGGGGTCCTGTTTCTTTCTTGGATTTGAGTTTCCAGTTCTTTCCATAGGTTTGGGAAGTTCTCATTTATGATTTGAGCAAATTCTCTGTGCTCATTCCATCATCTGCTCACTCTGGAATACCTATTATTCTTATGTTACTCTTATTAATGGAGGTAGATAGCTTTTGTAGAGATATTTTATTTCTGTTAACTCTCAGTGCTCTCTCTTCTTCTGTGACATTTCCATATTTCTGTCTTTGATTTCACTAATTATTTCTTCCATCTGTTCAGCTCTGCTTTCTATGGTAGCTATTTTATTTTTATTTCTTATATTATGTTGTTTACCTTCAAAAATTCTGTTTGGTTCTTTTATATAACTTCTTTGTTAAAGTATTCCTTTTGCTCACAGATTTATTTTCTGAGAATATATTAAATGGCTTTTTGTGCTTAGCTGTCTTTCTTTGCTCACTTTGAGCATTGTCAGAATTGAAGTCTTAAATTCTGTGTTGTTTAGATCATATATTTCCATATGCTCAAGTTTCATTTCTAGAGATTTTTAATTTTCTTTCTGAGCACCTTTATTTACTAGGGTACTCATTGCTGTTGGAGTGCTTCTCTTCCTGGGCATAAGGACTTTCCCCCTGGTAGATATAAAGAGGTTGTTTTTTCTTCTTCTTTTTTTTTTTTCCTTTCCATCGGGTGTTGCTGCAGCATCTTACCATATTTTCTCATGGTTATTTAATTTTCTCACAATGGGAGACTTTTGAGAAGGTGGTTTCTCTTCTTTGACTCGGTCACCCTGGTTTCTGTATGGCTCCCATTTGAGAACGTATGGTGGGCAATTGTATTCTATGCCTCTGAGATTTCACTGCAGTCAGAAGCTGCCAAACCCCTGCTTCACAGATTTCCTGGATCCCTCTGCTGGCTTTAGCAGGAAGGGTGTGAGCAGGGTTTGTAGAAAAAGGTGCAGATCTGTTTATGTCACAGGGTAATGGCCAGTTCCTGGCAGCAGCTGACTGAATACAGGTACTGGACAGCTGGGGTGTGAGGTGTGAGCTCCAATCTCTTCTTGCTGGGGTCTGTGTCAGTCTCTGTGTCATGGTTTGAGGCATGTTACATTCCTTGTTCTCTCAGTTGCTTTTGTTTCTGTGGATTTTAGGTATTTTATTGTGATGAGTGGGTCTCTCAGTTAAAGCTATGTGTTACATAGAGATTCTCTGGTTGAGTTTTAGTTGTTCAATTTGTTGTTCTTTCCAGGAGAGGTTTCAAGATCTCCTCTCACACCACGATCTTGATGACATCTCTCTAATTTTTTTTGTTGTTGAATTTTAAAGATTAATTTATGCTTATTGTTTTGGACAGAGAGAAACAGAAAGAGAGACAGAGAGAAGGGGAAGGGCCCAGATCAATCTCCATAGTTGTATGTCATCAGTTTTTCTATCGTTTCACTCCACAGATGGGCACGAGGCTGCCCAGAGCAGAAACCTGGCTGGGAACCTCCCAGATGAGAGGCATGCCCTCATGGAGCTGGAGGCCTCCAACATGGGAAGCATGCCTGGGGTGTGAGCCAAACCAGGGCCTTCCACATGGAAAGCTTGCTGTGGTGAGAACCAAACTGAAGACACACCCCAGTTCAGCATATGAATCTGCATGGGCCAGTGCTGGGATTTGATCCTTGGACCCAGGGGCTATAAGTTGAGTGCTCAACCTGCTGAGCCATCCTGGTATCACCCTGTTGAAATTTTAATTTATTAAAATTTGTATATCATTTGTTAAATATAGTCATTGAAAATTCCACCCCTCTTTCTCTCTATATCCATTTCTCTTGTTTACTGAAATTGTCAAATTTAGAGATCTCAGAATTGGCATAAAAATTTGACTGATTATCACTTTAAACACAAATGTTTTCAGTTTTCCTTATAATGTTCTATATAATAACTTTTAGCTCGCTAATCCAAAGTCAAATTCAAGATTATAAATTATATTTGGTTATAGTCTTTAGTATTTTTAAAACAAATTTTTTTTTGAATTTTGTAAAATTGACATTTTTAAAGTTTTTTTTTTCTGTCAAAGATAGCGTAGAATTCTTTTATTTATTTATTTATTGTTAAATTTAATGTGGTTACATTGGTTGGTAACAATTAGATAGTTTACAGATGTACAAAATAGAATGGCTCTCATGTTAGATTCATCTAAAGATTCCACATGATTAAATTTACATTATTCATTGTTTTAACATATGTGTATATAAGATATTTGGTAACAAAATGTTTGTTACCAAATATTGCATATTTGTTAAGGTTGTCAATGCCTTCCAGCTAAACACACTAGAAATACACTTGCAGTTCAACTAAGTTGGATTTAAACTTGCTGTAATGTCTGTGAGGCATATTTGTAAAAGGCTTTTAAGAGAGCCTCTTTTTGGAACTCAAGAATGACAGGCCATACTTCCATCAATTTCTATTTTGTTTTATTTTATGACCAGTATTTTATAATCTATCTCAAGTTAACAGATAAATCAGTGGCAGGGTAGATAAATAAACAATAAGCAACTCGGGGAAACTGGGATGGCTCAGTGGGTTGAGAGCTCACTTTGCAGCCCCAGGGACCAAGGATTGAATCCTAGCCCTGGCCTGTGCAGACCCATATGCTAAACTGTGGAGTGCTCCCAGTTCAGTTCTCACTGGGGTGAGACCCCGGTCCAGTTCCTGGCCTGTGCAGCCTCGTGCCCACCTGTGGAATGAAATTATGTGGAAAAACCAACGATGTGCAACTGTGGAGACTTTTCTGGGCCCTCCTCCTTCTCTCTTTCTCTGTATCGTTTTCTCTCTCTCTGTCAAAAACAATAAAAATAAATCTTTAAATAATAAGCAACAAATAAAATATAACATATTTGAGGGATGCCAGGATAGCTCAGCAGTTGAGCACTTGCCTTGCAATCATTCGTGAAGCCTGGGGTTTAGTTTCCAACTGTGGCCTGTGCAAACCCATACGCTGAACTGTGGCCCAACTGGTAACCACCAAGGTGGCTTGAAAGAAAATTTTCTGATTACTACGCAGGAGGCCCTTAGTTTGGTTTCCACCTTGTGAGGCCCTACATCCACCTGTGTGGAATGAAACCACATCACAACTAATGATGTACAACTATGGAGATTGCTCTGGACCCTCCCCCCTTCAATTTCTTGCTCTGTCTATCACTTTCTCTTATAACAGGATTCTCCAAACTTTTCAGCCCGCGGGCCACATTAACTATCAAACAGCAGTTTGGGGGCCGACTACACACTCGAGGTCCAAATAAAAAAGAATAAAAACATAGATGTTGTTTTTAATTATTTATTTAATGTTATTTTATTCAGATAAAAAGGTCTCCACAGGCCGGATGAAAGGGCCTTGTGGGCCGGATGTGGCCCGCGGGCTGTAGTTTGGAGACCCCTGTAAACAACAAAATAAATCTTAAAGTTTCTATTTTTATTGTTTGTTACAGAGACAGACAGACAGAGAGAGAGAGAGAGAGAGAGAGATGGGGAGGACCCAGAGCAGTCTCCATAGTTGTATGTCATCAGATTTTAACATGGTTTTTTTCCACACATGTGGGTGGGACCTCACAGGGCAGAAACCAGACCAAGGGCCTCCCACTTGAGAGGCACACCCCCTTGAGCCAGGGGCTGAACCAGGGGCCTCCCACATGGGAAGCTCACCTCAGCAAGAACAGAACTGGGGGCCTCCCTCATGTGAAGCACACCCCAGTACAGCATATGTATCCACACAGGCCAGGGCCAAGATTTGATCCTTGGTCCCCAGGGCTGCAAAGTGAGTGCTTTACCTGCTGGGCCATCCCAGCTTCCCCATAAAAAAATCTTAAGAAAATAACATATTTGAGTTGGCTCTAAGATGACAGAGGATCTCTCAAATAAGTGTGGATTTAATAGGGAGGATGGATTTAAGTAAGTAAAACCCCCATAAAAAAATAAACAGTTTGGGAAATAATGTCTTTAAATAAATGACAAAAAATATATTACTGAACATAACCATGGTCATTTGGTTATGATAATTGAGGATTTTTTAAGGATGGTATAATCTTGGTATTGGTAATATGATAAAAAATGTGCTGATACTTTTATCTTTTATAATGTCTACCACATATTTTAGACAGTGAAATTATGAGAGTACATTCTCACCTCAATATAAGTTCCATGAATATGTTGTTTGTTTTGCTTTCTCATTGCCCACTGTCCCCAGTAACATTCCTCCTCTTCAGGCATTGTCATTTCATTCCTTCCCAATTTATCATCATAGAACCAGAACCAGTGGCAGGTGGGAATCATCTTCCAAGTATACAAGCCCCAAAGGAACTTAATTATTCTGGATATCTTGAGTTCAAAAAATGAAAATATAAAGGTGTTCTAATCATATACACTTTTAAAAGGTTTATCAAGTTATAAAGACATCAATTAATGTTGACGCTCATAAAGTTTTTTTTTCAAGACATTCACATTGTATTATCTTAATAGTGCATTAAAAATGTACTGTCTTATGATTTTTAATTTTTGTTGTGCTGGTATCCCAGGGCACTATTTATTTCCCTTATAGTGTGGTGCATGAAGGATATGGCTCTTAGACAATGGTTAGTTATTTCAGAAAGCATTTCCCAAAACAAACATGAATAATGAGAATGTGTCACTGGTCATTTGTAATAGGAAAAAATAACAACCCAAATGATTGTATAATGTCTTGAACTAATAAATATAATCAGTTTTAGCAATCAGCATTTTTATCCTTATTAATTGAGAATTAGAGAAACATTCAGAAGCAAAAAAAAAAAAGAGTGAAGAGAATGAGATAAAGATGAGATGTGAAGATGTAAAACAAGAAGATAGATCTAAGGAAAGTCAAGTAGTATATTTCACTTGCATTTCCCTTGAATCCCTTTAATTAATAAGCATTGTAATGTTACTGTTTTAACATTTTTTTTTGCTTGAAACACAAAGATTTCAAATGTGTCATCCTTTTTCAAATGTTTTAGTTGTTGCCACATGTTTTATAACTGAAAGGTGTCACAATGCCTCTTCTCCTTACTTCTCCTGCCATTAAGCACTCACTGTGTATTATATTGGCATATAGATGGAGAAATTAGAAAAGCTATAATCATTTATGTATCAGTTGCTGTTGATATCTAGCTTAAGAACATTATATAAGCCCTGCCTGAGCCCTTTGTTCTTGAGTGCATACACCATAGAGTTTAAAGTAAGAGGAACGGCATTGTGTAATACATTGAGTAGAACTGAAATGATAGGTACTGTCATTGCTACACTGTGGGTGATAGCGATAACAATGACAACTGTATAGAAGAATAGGATAAGAATGATGAAGGGGAAGCAGGGATGGCTCAGTGGGTTGAGCGCTCACTTTGCAGCGCCGGGGACTGAGGATCGA
>PVKE010047595.1:0-11871 GCA_004027555.1 Craseonycteris thonglongyai | reverse complement strand
CCCCCTTTGTTTTTGCCAGCCCCGGGCCGCGCTCCAAGTCTCTGTCCCCGAACCGCTGCTTCCCTTTACCTCTCCCGTTCTCCCTTTTTTTCTCTAACCTTTGTGCGTTGTTCTGCGTTGTGTGGTTCTCTTAGTTGAGGTTTCTTCTCAGGGTTTCCCCTGTGGATTCCCCTCTGTTCACAAGGCCCTTCCCAGGCAGTTATCGGCGTTCTCCTCTCATGCTGCCATCTTAGATCCTCTCCCACTTTTTTTTTTAAATCTATTTTTCAAAAGAATGTCTGTGAGATTTTGATCAAAATTGTGGTAAATTTGTAAATTACTTTGCGTAATATGGCCATTTTTACTATGTTGATTCTTTCAATCCATGAACACGAATATCTTTCCGTTTCTTTGTGTTTTCTTCAATTACTTTTAATAGTATCTTATAGTTTTCTATGTATAAATTCTTCACATTCTTGGTTAAGTTTATTCCTGGTATTTTATTCTTTTTGTTGTGGTCACAAAAGGTTTTGGTTTTTGGTTTTTGTTTGTTTTTTTTCATTCCTTTTACTGAAATTTCATTATTAGTATGAAAAAAAATGCAATGGATTTTTGTACATTGACTTTGTATCCTACAACTTCACTGTATTTGTTTATTATTTCAAATAATTTTCTGGTGGATTCTTTAGAATTTTCTATAAAAAGGATAATGTCATCTGCAAAAAGTGACAGTTTAACTTCTCTCCCAATTTGGATGCCTTTTATTTCTGTCTCTTGCCTGATTGCTCTGGCTAGACTTCAAGTACTATGTTGAATAGCAGTGATGACGGGGGACATCCCTATTTTGTTGCTGATATAAAAAAAAAAATGTTTCAGTCTTTCCCCATTCACTGTGCTATTCACTGAGGATTTGTCACATATGGACTTTATTATGTTGAGGTACTTTCCTTCTATTAGTGAAGACCACGTGGTAAGCCTGGAAGTTCTGGCCAGAAATTCTAACCAGTAAAATGATGCAAGAAAATGACAAACAAAGCATACAGATCAACAAAAATAAATAAATAACAAAGAATAAATACAACTTTCTCTATGTATAGATTATGTGATTATCCACATAGAAAAGCCTAAGGAACCCAGCAAAAAGAAAAAAAAGTCTCTCAAAATTAATAAATTATTTCAATAAGGCCACAGGATAAACATACAAAAATCAATTATATTTCTATATATTATGAACACCAAAATTAAATATATAGTACTGTTTTCAATTACACACACAAATAAAAAATGAAATACTTAGGTATAAATCTCACAAAACATGTACAGGACTTTTATGTTAAATAGTACAAAATGCTGATGAAGGAGATCAAAGTCCACCTAAATAAGTAGAAAGACATACCTCATTATGAATTAGAAGGCTTAACAGAATAACAATGTCAATTCATTCCATATTGTATGCATATTTAATGCAATTCCTACCAAAATTCCAGCAAGTTGTTTTGTATACATAGACAAGATTATTCTAAAATTTTACATGAAAGAACAAAGGAATTTGAATAGTTAAAAGAATTTGGAAAAAGATAAAGTAGGAAGAATCAGTTTACCCAATTTCAAGATTCTGCAGTAATCAAAACTCTGTGATACTGGTAGTGGGATAGACACATAGGTTAACAGAGAACCCAGAAACAGAATATACCCAACTGATTTTGACAAAAATTCAGAAGCAATCAAAGAAGGAAAGATATCCTTTTCAAAAGGCAATAGTGAAAAAATTGAACATTCATAAGCAAATACATACATACATGCATACATATATACATCAAACTAAGTCTCACACTTTAAACAAAAATGATTTTTAAATGAATGATAGACTTAAATGTAAAACATAAATCTATAAATCTTCTATTAAAAATGGAGGAGATAAATCTTCAGGATGTTGGGCTAGGAAAAGGGTTACTAGACTTGATAAGAAAAGCATAATCCATAAAAGAAAAAATTAATAAATTAAATTTTATCAAATTAAGAAATTTTTCTCTGCTTCCTATCCTGTTAAGGTGAAAAGATAAGCTACAGACTGAGAGAATATATTTGTAAACCACATATCCAACAAAAGAACTAGTAGCTAGAATATATAATGAACTCTCAAAACTAAACAGTAATAAAACCATCCAATTAGAAAATGGTTAGAAGACCTAGAAAAATATTTCACTAAACTGATTACAAAGAGGGCAAATACGCACATGAAAAGATGTTAAACATTATTAGCCATTATAGAAATACAAAATACAACTACATGAAATACCTCTACCTATCTATAAAAAATGGCTAAAATAAAAAATACTGGGGCATCCAAGATTGTGGATTAGGCAAATGCAATGCCCATTGCATCCCAGGATCACACCAATTACAAATGACTTATAGAACAATCAACCTCAAGAATCATCTGAAGACTAGCTGAACAAAAACTGTATAACTAAGGATATAAAGAAGAGGCCACATTGAGACTGGTAGGAGGGGCATAGACATAAAACAGGCTGACCACACACCCACAGATAGTAGTTGAACACTGGAAGGGACACCTTGGTGGTGGAGGTACCGTCTGAAGAGGGAGGGTCCTAGCCTCACACTGTGCTTCCCAACCAAGAGGTCCTGTGCCAGGAAGAAGAGTTCCCACACATCTGACAGTGAAAATTAGCAAGGACTGTCTGCCCATCTCAGTAAGACAGAAGGTAACTGGAAACCCAGACCCCCTCTTACAGCGCCTGCATACAGATTCACTTACTTGAAAATACTCACCTGGTCTCTGGTGGAGGGGTAGCAGCTCAGGAGGCCTGAGGACATGTGGAAAAAGCCTGAGTTGAGTGTCTTTAGTACAAGGTCTGGAGGGACAAGGACCATTGTTGTTCCAGTATGGAGTCTGACTCACTGTAGCCTACAGGAGGGAATCAGCTCCTCTGTGTTGAGCAAAATCTGGGACTTCGTTGGTCTGGTGGAATCCATGCATATCCCTCCGCCCCTTGCACACATGATACTACATCGCCCCAAGGAGCCATAGGAATCTTGAAAAAGAAGAACAAGGCTGGAGGTATCATGCTACCTTATATCAAATTATACTAAAAGGCCATACTAATCAAAATAGCATGATATTGGCATAAAAATAGGCACATATCCATGAGATAGAATAGAGACCAGAACTAAATCCTTGCCAACATGGTCATTTAATCTATGACAAAGGAAGCAATAATATACATTGGGATAAAGATAGCCTATACAATAAATGGTGCTGGGAAAACTGAACAAATACATGCAAAAATATGAAACTGGACCGCCTTCTTATGTCATGTACAAGAATAAACTAAAAATAAATTAAAGACTTCAATGTAGTGCCTAAAACCATAAAACTCCTAGAAGAAATTATAGAAAGTAAATTCTCAGAAGTTACCCTTAGTAATAGTTTTACTGATATCTTTCTTCAGGCAAGAAAAACAAAAGAAAAAAAATGAATGTGACTATATGAAACTAAAAAAATTTTGTACAGTAAAGGAAACTACAAATATCAACAAAATGAAAAGACAATGTACTGATTGGGAGTAGATATTTGCAAAGGATACATCTGATAACAGACTAATATCCAAAATTTTATAAAGAACTCATACAACTCAACACCAAAACAAACAAATAAATAATCCAATTAAAAATGGACAGAGGACTTAAATAGACAATTCTGCAAAGCAGACATCAAGATGGCCAAAGATATGAAAAGATGCTCAAAATCACTAATTATCACAGAAATGCAAATTAAACCTATAATGAGATACCACCTAACTCCTGTTTTAATGGCTTTCATAAATAAAGCAACAAACAAGTGTTGGTACAGATGTGGAGAAAAAGGAACCCTTGTACACTATTGGTAGGACTGCAAATTGGTACAATAACTATAGAAAACAGTATGGAGTTACTCAAAAAATTAAAAAACAGATCTACCTTATGACCCATCAATTCAACTCCTGGGTATTTAGCCAAAGAAATTCAAAACACAAATTCAAAAAAATATATATGCATCCTTATGTTTACTGCAGCACTCTTCTCAATAACCAAGATATGGAAACAACCAATGCCCATCCATAGACAAGTGTATAAAGAAATTGTAATATATTTATACAATGGAGTATTACTCTGCCATAAAAAAGAATGAAATCTTACCATTTACAACAACATGGATGGACCTAGAGGATATTATGTTAAGTGAAATAAGTCAGACTGAGAAAAACAAATACCATCTGATCTCACTTATACATGGATCTAAAGAACAGAATAAACAAACAAGCAAAACAGAAATAGATTCACAGATACAGAGAACAAACTGATGATTACTAGATGAGAAAGGGATTGCAGAATAGGTGAGAAATGTAAAGGGATTAGAAAGTACAGATTTATAGTCACAAAATAGTCATGGAGATGTGAAATACAGTATGATGAAAATAGTAACGTTATAAAGACTATGTAGGGTGGCAGATGGGTACTGAAATTATTGGGTGGCAAGGAATCACCTCACAGTTTATATAAATGCCTATATTGTGCAGAAACAAAAATCAGCCATAAATGCCTCTATTTTTCATACGTGGCTGAATACTTTCTGGAATACACACACACACATATACACACACACACACACAGTCATTCACAGGGTGTAAAGTACAGCATAGAGAACATAGTCAATGGTATTGTAACAGCTATGTAAGGTGTCAGATGGGTAATGGACTTGCTGGGGTTATCACTTTGTGAGGGTTATAAATATCTGATCATTATGTTGTTTTATACAGCTGAAACTAATAAAAGAAAAAATACTGCCAATAGCAAATGTGGTGAGGATGCAAAGAAACTGGATCTCAAACATTGCTGGTAGGAATCTAAAATGGTACAGACATTCTGTAAAATAATTTGGTGACAGAAAAATGGATGTGGTTAATAGAGCTACATAAAGGATCCTAATGGTGATAGAACTGTTCTATATCTTTTTTTTTTTTAAGTTTTATTTATTTATTAATTTTTGACACACACACAGAGAGAGAGATACAGAGACAGAAACAGAGAGAGAACTGAACTGGGGGAACTCCCCAGTTCAGCATATGGGTCCGCACAGGCCAGGGCCGGGATTCGATCCTCGGTCCCCGGCACTGCAAAGTGAGCGCTTAACCCACTGAGCCATCCCGGCTTCCCCAATGTTCTATATCTTAATTGTGTCAATATTAGCATCCTGATTGTAATATTATATGTGTACTACGGTTTTACAAGAGATTGCCGTTTGGGGTAAGTGGGTGAGATACACACACACAAAAACACACATAACACAGGATCTCTCTTAATTCTTATAATTTCATGTAAATCTACAATTATCTCAAAAATATTTTTAAAAGTTTAAATTAAAAATGGCATGAAACCATGTCATATTTTGCATTTTACATTGATATATTTGTGGAAATGTAGCTGAAATATTTACTCTCAGGTCAGTTTTAAAAGACACACTTCCTTGTTAAGCTAGAACATAATGGAGAGATAACTATGAGTCAGAAGGTGGGACTTTAATCATCAGTAACAAACATAAAATATTATTAAAACATGCAGTTTTATTCAACCAACATTTATTGAATAGCAGCCATATGCCTATGAGCAGATAAAGATGAGCAAAGCACAGCTCCACGTTACTAGGAATTAAGTGCTTAATAGTGAACAAAGAACACAGCAAACCCTAAAGACTGCATGTGTACCTTGGAGAGTGCAGGGATCATTAGCAACAGAGCAGCTAGCACTTATTGAGCACTTGGTTTGTAGTAGGCATTATGCTACCATCTTTATATTCACTCTCTTATTAACAACCCTGAAAGATATTTTTATAACCCACATTTTATAGATGGGGAAACATAAGCCATAGAGGTTGTGCTGATCATCCAGGAAATGAGCAAAGTAGTAATTCAAATCCAGTTCTGACTTCAGAGTGGCCTGTTCACTTAACCATAACAGAAGTCTGTACCACGTACCACATAGGACAGACAAGCACAAGTCTGCCACCATGGCTTGAGGATAAGGAGGACAAGAAAGGGGCCAGGTAAGATTTATAGAAGAAGCATAATTTGAGTTGGGTATTATCTAGTGAGTAGGAGATTAGAACAGTCAATCTGTTTCAGGGGGGAAAAGAGTAATGTGTTAAGAAGAGAGAAGGCAAACTGTTCAAAGTCAGAGCCTGTTATGAGTTGAATTATGGCCACCACAAATTTATGTACTGAAGTCCTAATGCCTAGTACTTCAGAATGTGACCTATTTTGAAAATTAGGACATTGAAGATGTAATTCATTAAGATGAGGTCATTCGGTTGGGTCTTTATCCAATATTGCTGTATCCTTAAACGAAGGGGAAATTTTGACAGAGAGATTGACATATACAGGGAGAACAACACTTGAACATGAAGACAGAAATCAGGGTGATGCATATACGACCTAAGGAATACCAGAGATTGCCAGCAAACCACCAGATGCTAGGAGAGAAGCATAAAACAGATTTTCTCTCACCACCCTCAGAAGAAACTGACTCTGCTAAGAACTTGCTCACAGACCTCTGACCTTCAGACCAGTAAGACAATGAATTTTTGCTGTTTAAACCACCCCGTTTTTTGTTGTGGGTGTCCTAGAAAATTAATACAGGGCCCAAGCCATTTTAGAAACCAGTCAGTTGGTCCACAGATGTGGTGTACTAGACTAATCAACACCAGCCGGAGAGAAGCAGTTGTTAAATTTTCAGGTATTTTGTAAGCCAACCAATAAACAAAGCCATTATTGAAAATAAAATTTTATGAACTTGTAATTAAAGCAGCTATATAAAACAAAGATAATCAATACTCAAAACACATCACCAACTAATAATTTTGCATTATACTAGCATCTATGCTTTTGAGGTTATTTATATCTATTGTATCTATATATGGAAATGCTACATAATTATGGGCTACTGTTTGTCTCTGCCCAATTCCACCATCAGAGACATCATATTGGTAGCTTGAAATCAGCCCTAGTGGGATCATTTATACCATGAAAATCAGCAAATGCTACAAATCAGGGCTTCGAAACCCTGGAGAGCTGGTGGTTAAACATTTACCAACTTATGGCTGGTCCAGAGATATTGGTGGCTCATCCAGTACTACACCTGTCTCCTTTCATTGACACCAGAAATGATTTCCTAGTCCCTCTCAACCCCATTCTTCTGAAACCATAGTCCTCTTTCTGACCACTGGATGACTTTGGCTTCAGTTCTCAGTATCGCCTGCACAGCCAGCTTTGCCCTAGGTGAGCCCCAGCGCATACCCCTTGTGACTCATAGTATGAATGAACGCATGGATAAATGGATAAGGGAATGAATGAATGCTCCAGAGATTATTCTCAAACTATGATCATGCCACTATTGAACTTCCACAACACATAGTCAGGTGAACAGGGCACTTAGCTATGACTCAAAAATACTAACTAACTTTGCCCCCAGGATTCTGAGCATACTCATAACTCTTCTGATCCCAAATTGCCTTCTGGTTAAAAGAGGATCTTAATCCTCTCTCTTTACTAACCCCTAAAGATAGTGTGGAGCTTAATCTTCATGAAGTCACTTTGAAAATAAGTGCTGCTTTACAAACATATGGCAGTATTACTATTATTATCATAAGCTTCAGATCCTTGAAGGCACAACTCATGCATGCTCCCAAGAAACTAGATATATGTTTGTGTGATAACTTGCATTGAAAATTAGCGTAAAAATAGAAAGTGCTATAATGTTAAATATGTATTATATGTTTTTTGTATATAGCTGATTCATTTTTTTGAACGGTGGCTTAAAAACAATCTTATCACAGCCTGTATGGATATAATTATTAAATAATAATACAGATATAAGCTAACTAAAAAATAATTGTATAGTTGTAGCAGCATGGAAATGTAAACTCTTAGATGCCGACAACAAGCTTCATGGTAATTATACTTGCCATTAAATGATAACATCCAATTGGTATCTAATCTTCAGGCTACAAATAAGCATGTAATACTGCAAATATACTCTAATTACATGGATGTTTGTCCACTGTAAAAGTAATAAGATGAACTACAAGCAGTGTAGCAAATTCCAATGAAGAATTTTATTCAGACTCTAATGAAAGATGCCAGGTGAGGCTTATGGCTTAATACCCTCCTTGTTTCTACTTCAGTACCAATGATTTTACTGTTTGGTTCCAGATGTCAAAGTTTGTATTCCAGTGTAATTATCAATATTTGACACTGTGTTGTTTAATGAGAACTGACCTAATATTCTACTGAAGTTGGCACAAATCTTATTTTGGAAATTGAATCAAAATATGCTTGTCTGACAGAGTTCTAATAAAGAAAAGTGACTATTTTCTCCATCTTAAACTCTTGGAAGATCACTTCATTATCTCACCCTTCTACTTAATCAGTATCTAAAACCAAAATTCTTTTTTGCCATTTTGACTTCAACTTAAATGTATATTTCCTAATTGAACTTCTGTGTTCTGATATTCAGATAGTACTTGGTACAGAACTTAGTGAATATTTTGAATGAATGAATAATTGAATAATAGTTTTAAAATCTATATTTATTACCTGCAAGTAAATGAAGTCAAATGTTTGTCTAATTATTTTTCATTGAGTTAATAAATTATTTTGGTGACTTTTGTGTATAGATTAGGCATGCTATATCAGCCGTCCCCAACATTTCTGGCACGAGGAACTGGTTTCATGGAAGAAAATTTTTCCGCAGACTGGGGGAGGGGGAGCACGAGATGGTTTGAGGATGATTCAAGCACATT
The DNA here is from genome assembly GCA_004027555.1 of Craseonycteris thonglongyai. NCBI lineage: Eukaryota > Metazoa > Chordata > Mammalia > Chiroptera > Craseonycteridae > Craseonycteris > Craseonycteris thonglongyai. The sequence continues at coordinate 3,035 of PVKE010047595.1, read as the reverse complement.
ACATTTATTGTGCACTTTATTATTATTATTATTATTATTATTACATTGTAATATATAATGAAATAGTTATACAACTTACTTGCCACTATAAAGCCTGCCATCAAATGCAGCTTAATTGTCACTTGCCACTCACTGATAGGGTTTTGATATGAGTCTGTAAGCAAATGATTTGTTATGCTCTTTGTGGAGTCAGACCTCTCTGCTAATGTGAATCTGTATTTGCAGCCACTCCTCAGCACTAGCATCACCGCCTCAGCTCCACCTCAGATCATGAGGCATCGGATTCTCATAAGGAGTGTGCAACCTAGATTCCTCACATGCACAGTTCACAATAGGGTTCGTGCTCCTATGAGAATCTACTGCCACCTGATCTGACAGGAAGCCAAGCTCAGACAGTAATGTAAGTGATGGGGAGTGGCTGTAAATACAGATGAAACTGCTTGCTCACCTGTCACTCACCTGCTGTGTGACCCTTTTCCTAACAGGCCACAAAATGGTACAGGTCCATGGCCTGGGGGTTGAGGACCTCTGTTATATTATGAAGCCCCAGAACACTGAAGTGGATAAAACACAATTTTATGTATTTTAGTAGATAACCCCTGCTCTGGTGACTTTAAGGCTCTATATACTTGCCTAATCCCCATCAAATGAACTGGGAAGTGATAAAGAAATGATAACATTAAGAACTCAGGCAAGAGGTAGGCAGAGAAAAGGCTCCTGAGCTTTTTAATTTACTGCCTTAGAAACTTATGTTTTCTATGTATTTCCTTTATACTTGAGAGGAAAAATGCTAGTCAGTTACAGTAAGGTACCCAATTTTAATTATTTACCTTAAAACCATTTATTTCTAGAACAACAGTCATAGCTAATATTTACTGAGGAATTATTTCTCCCTGTCACCTTTTGGTGTCTACATGTGTGAAATGGCTTTCCTAGAATTGGACAACTGGTGAGTAAGAATTTTGAACCTGGAGCCAATACAAGGTTTGTCCTGAGCTACAAAGCCTTTCGGGGGATGGTGCTGTCAAGCTTCTTTGCAAGCATCTCTTTCAGCTGGAATTGTTTTCTCTTCCTTGCCTGTAACCAAAACCTCACTATTTAGGACCCTCCTCAAGTTCTCCCATTTGCACAGTAATTTTATCACCCCTGCCTTTTTATTTCACACAGTATGAAAAGTGAATGCACCCTATTTAATTCTCACTTAAATGGTTCTGTGCAGTTCTCTATTTCCTGAGGCAAAAACTTCTTTTCTGATGATTTTCTCATTACCCCCACTTCCCCATCCCCCATCACCCCAGCACCTAACACATACAGACATGTAACTATTTGTTAACAGAATATCTCTGAATTTCTTAAAAAAGCTCAAAAATAGTTGGTATACTTTCAGTATTTAAATACTGCTGCTTTGTAGTATTTAACAGAAGCAGATTAAATCTACATTTAAAAAAAATAGTACATTCATTTTAAAAGCTGAAAAGTCACTTATCACAGAAACTTCCAGTACTAAAGAGTACAAATGAAGATGTGATACATTTGATCCTCAGATTTTCACTTCCTCAATATCCTGCCTTTTCCAGAAGATAAAGTGACTTGAATGGGTTGTCAGTTATCCTGATAGACCCTCCTCACCCTGCGTTCCTGAGACAAGACAGGGTGTGACTGTTCTGTTTCCAGAAACATGTGTATCCACAATGGACTGTTAATGAGACCAAGTCCACAAAATAACCAGTCTTAGAGAAATATTTTGTTCTATACATTTTTTTATGTGTCTCTTCCCTCTCTCTCACATTTATCATCATTTTCTGTTTGTATATTTGTCCATTTGTCTTTCTTTCCTTTAAATTCTATTCCATAGTCCCCAGATAGAAAATGAAATATTAGGTTTGTCAAGTGTGTATCATTGTTTAAATGCCTGGAGATGATGGGTTAAACAGACCAATCAATGAAACAAACCTCTAGTGCATTGCAGGGGCTGCGAAGGACGTTCCCTTTGGCTCTTTAAGACCTAAGAAGTCAATAACCTATTAATATTATATTCTGCCAGATACCTCTATACAAATCACATGTGACTTTTTAGGGTAAAACGTCACAGTTTGTGGGAAATAAACAGAAGAATGTTTGTGATAAAATCCAAACTATAAATAAATTTAAAAAGTGAAATGGGAATAGCCACATGATTATAACCCTAACATATACCACAATTATTATAGCTATACCATGATTATTATAAATGCATAAAATTATTCAAATTTTTAAGCTATGAATCCAGTCATATTATTATTTTTTAGTGTATTACCACATAAAATTCCCAAAGAATTAAATGCCCAACACATAAAAAGATAGGACCCTTTGGGAAAGTTTATATTGAAAAGACAAGGCTAGACAAAAATATATTTTTAGTTTATTTTGTCCCATTTACCTAATAAACAATAAAAGTTTAATAGTCTAAATATCCAAGAAAATATGTATAATAGCATTGTTCATTATATATAAGCAATGTTGTTTAACGGATGTGTTTAATAATCCTTTGCATTTATAAAATCGTGCATGCAATTTATTTATTTAAGATATGAGGGGTGATAGTATCTGAGTTGAAATATTAGCTTACTTTCAGATAATTCATATTTGAACTTCTCTTACCTGTTTGTTCTTATTTCAGAAGCTTAAAATTACTGGAAATATATTTATATAACTCAAAAACTTCTTCAAATATTAACTCATTATTTCCAAAGTTGATTTTACAAAACGTGAATTAATGTCAGCCCATTTTCTAGAAATAAAGTTCTTCACTATAGTACAATGGCTGTACAGAAAGTAACCAGCCATGTAAACATTCTCATTATATTGACAATGGCTGGATTTCTTTCTGGACAGCCCTCATATATCTAAAGAATAAATATGTTTTGTAGAATTGGGAGAATTCCCTAGTCTTTAGTATCACCCTTCCCAAACAGAACTACTCCTAACACCATAGTCAACTATGCATTTTGGAGTGAGATAGTTTTTGTTTCAAACCTGGCTTCCTCATTAAGCAT
>PVKE010047594.1:0-11868 GCA_004027555.1 Craseonycteris thonglongyai | reverse complement strand
GTCAAGGCCATTTTTCATTGGGGTTGTGGTTATATTGATGAGGTTATGAGTAGTGTTTTGAGAGTAGCTCTGTGCAGAAGGCATTAACTTCAGCCTTAATGTTATTCTCTGATTGCCTGCATTCTTCCTTCCAGCCTCTTTATCATTTACTGCAAACAGTGAGTCAGAAGTAGTGAGTCTGGCTTCTTAAAGTGTGGCTCAGAGATAAGTGTCTGCAAGTCCAATAACGGAAGTAGGAGAGTGTGGAGCCAGGGTTTGGTGGATGGATAGTCATAGAATTCTCCCAGGAGCATCAAAACAGAAAGGTCCTGGGAGAGACACCTATGGAAAGTTCCCCATTTTGAGATCAATTACTTTACCCAGAGTTCCAAATGTCACATCTGTTCTTGACTACATAACCTGTGTTTTAGCCAAATGATGGGGAGGCAGATGATGAACTCACTGTTTTAAGATTGTGTCAGATAAAGGTATAATGAAGGAGGCAAGGAGAGCACCAGAACCACATTTCTTTGTGGCCAAAACAGTTTGTTTACTCTGAGCTATAAAGTCACTCAGGAAGGTTTTTCATTCCTTTTAGGAAAAAGCTGGAAAATGAAAAGCTTTAGGTTTGGATCTGCCTGTTCTCAGAACAAAAAACTAAGTCAGTGAAAGCCTTCTTACTTTTTAAATCAGTAGGAATTATATGGGCTTTGAACTTATGAAAGCAGGAAGGATAGCAGGAAATAAGTCAGTAAGTTACTTTTCTTTTGCGATTAGCAGACATTTAATCAGTAACCAATTTCTAAGGTTAGTGACTTTACTGTTCAGATTTGCAAAAATAGAAAATATGTATTATCAAGCTTGAAAGTGGCGTTCTAGGACTGGAATCAGCAGGTTTGTGCTCCTGGGAAGACACTCAGGTAGAAGTGGGGTGGCATGGGGAGGGGGAGGGTGCCCAATTCAGAGAGGGTGAGCACCCTCCTCCCATACCCCCACATAGCCGGGTCTAGGAGCCAGGACAGCGGCTTGCAAGTATTGCCTTCGTCCCAGCAGGGCTCCTGGTCTGGGAAGGTTGGTAGGCCATCGCCCTACCCCTCCGGAGCCCTCTTCTATGAGGACCACCCACCCGATGGCTGCACTTCTTCTAAGGTTATTTGCACTTGACCGGAAAACAGCTGCCACAGGGAATTTGTGGGGGTGTGAGGGCTTTTCCTTAGGAGGGCATGTTGCCAGAGCTGGTTGGATGTGAAGAACTCAAGAAAGTCCAACCTGCTGTGAAACAGCTGGAGGCAGTATAAAGGGAGGAACATAATGCATTACCCAAATGGGCATGCCATTTGTGTCGCAAATGGACATTGTATGAACTTCTCCAATGCTTATACTCAAAGAGTATGTGATAAGAGTTTCGATAGATGGATTTTCTTAGATTGCGAACAAGAATAGTTACCTGTACAACAATGGAGGGAGAATGCATCTGGTATAGTGAAATCAGTTCTTTTTGCTCAAGAAAAGCTCTGAGGGTTTTCTTTTTTGTGATATATGGAGCTTTAAGGTGGGAGGAGGGTGTCAGAAAACCAGATTTTCAAAAATGTAAATGCTCCTCTCTCACTAATTTTTTGGGAAACAATTATTTTTCATAAAATGTATTATCTTAGCATGTGATAAGTTTATTGTTAAGTAATAAGTAGCTTTTGAATTTCTTGGTTTTAATTTCTAATACAGTAGAAATATCAAAAGATATAGCCTACATAAACAAAAGGTATTTAGGTTTCAATAAGACACCTCAAAAAACAATCAAAGGGACTGTTTTTTTCCCCCGGGGAATACAGGCACTCCTCACTTAACTACTAAGTTTAGTTCCTGTGACTGGGTTATTAAGCTAATGGGTCTACAAGTGAGGAGCTTAAAGGGTGGCCTTGGGATGTGTCATGTCTCCAGAGGGTATGAATTTTTCAATATGTAGTCTTGTGTGACTGTGAACACTTTGCGTAGTGAATAATAACTGACTGTGGGAAGGAGAAAAAGACTGAGAGCGAATTCCCTGTGCTAGAGAATTGGGTCTTAAGTCCAAGCGGTTGTTAAACAGGTTGGTCATTAAGTGAGGAGTGGCTATAATTTGTTTTTTGCATAGGCATAAATTAGAATCTGGAGGTAAAAAAATAAAAGAACCAATTTGTGTCAAGAGGGATTAAGAAACCAAAACATTTGAGAACTGCTGGCATAGGCACCATAATAAAAACTAAATTTGGATTTAACCAGAATTGTTCATTATTTTGAGAAGGTGGAAGAGAAGCAGAACTCATCAAAATAGTTAATAAAAGTAAGGTAGAAAAAAATGTGCTCTAATCTCTTTGCCGGAGATAAATACTTTAAAGATATATCATTCTACTTTTCTCTCTAAAAAAATATCATGGCATTCTAACCTGTAATGCCTGTCTTCCTTACTAAACCTCCTTAAAGCCAAAATGGCTGTCTTCCTTACCTCTGCATTCTCAGGAGGCCTCAGCACAGCCTGTATTCATATAGCAAGTATTTGAAAATCATTTAACTCAATAAGTGAGATAATCCAATTCACAAAATTGGGTCATATTGCAGCAAACAGCTGTTCCTTCCATTTCTAAAACATATACAGCAGGAAAGTCATGTTTGAAATTAGAATGAGAGAGCATTCGGTATATTCTTGAGTGATTCTATGATTCTAAGACCACTTATTCATTATGTAAACACACAGGAAACCACACACACAGGAAGGATGTACACACACTTGTTTTCTTACCTGTTTGTAACATACAACAAACACACTTGAATTTCTATATCATAAAAGATGTTTTTTTCTCTTCCCCCATTTTTTCCTCCCTCACTCTCTGTTGACTTCTGTGACCTTTTTGGTCCTTCTGTGTACTGTCACCCATTTTTAGATTAGCAGAACCAATAAAAGACCCCTACAGTTCCCAGAACCTACAGAGAAACTAGAGAAAAATAATCTTACCAATTGTATGATTCCCATAAAGGAGCTGCTCCAAAATTGCTGTTTTCCCCACAGACAAGAAGCCACAAACCACAACCTTGCAACCTTTCCCCATCTTCTCTCAAGATATCACTGTAAAGAGAACAATAGATCTTTAAAATTGTGTACTGTTGAAATCAACCTCTCTTCTTTTCTATGTTTAAATTTAATAAGTACATACAAGGGGGAGTTCAAATATAAAAAAGGATATATAGAATAAGGTATATCCTTCAAAACACCATTCCTACCATTTGCTCCTTTAGAGCAATCAGTGTTATCAGTTTCTGATATGTTTTTGCAAAGGTAATGTAAATAAATGTAAGAATACATGTATAGGTATGAGTACACATTTGTTTGTATTTTTAAAAAATGAACACATTATATACAAAGAATATTTCAATACCAATTAGGTCTATAGGAATTAGAATCTAATCCTAGATAAAACCAATCCTTGACAGAAACTGCCTGCTCATCAATATGTATCTGGAAAAATAAACATCTAAGGAAATATAAGGATAAAAATTTGGATAAAGAATGGACATGGAGGATACTGGGATAGCTCAACATGTTGAGCGCTTGCCTTCCAACTTCGAGGTCCAGGGATCGAATCCCAGCCCCGGCCCGTGCAAACTCATATGCTGAACTGTGGTATAACTGGTAACTCCAGGATGGCAGCGAAGGTTCTCACCTCCAATACTGGAGGCACCCCAGTTTTGTTCTGCCCCTCACGGCCCCACATCCACCTGTGTGGAATGAAACTATGTCAAAACTAATGATGTACAACTATGGTGACTGCTCTGGGCCCTCTCCCTTCTCTGTCTCTCTCTGTCTCTGTCTCTCTGTCAAAAACAATAGAATAAATCTTTTTTTTTTTTAAAGGTTGCTATTGGGATATAAATTCTGATTTTTCTATTGCTATTTTCTGTTATTTCCCATCCTCTGAAAATGTCTTAACCCCAGCAGAATTTCTAAATACCAATTCCTACCTCCTCTTCCCTTCCCTTTGACTCAAAAAGAGATATGACAAAGAAATGTCCCTTTACCACACATTATACCAATCTTTTTAAAAAATATTTATTTTATTGTTTTTGACAGAGAGAGAGAGAAGGGGGAGGGCCCAGAGCAGTCTCCGTGGTTGTACATCATAGGTTTTCCACAGTCTCATTCCACACAGATGTGCTGAACTGGGGCCTCCTACATGGGAAGCTCTCCCCAGCAGGAACCAAACCGGTGGCCCCCCACATGGGAAGCACACCCCAGTTCAGCACATGGGTCTGCACGGGCCATGGCCAGACTGGGACCCAGACTTGATCCTCAGACCCCAGGGCTGCAAAGCTCAACCCACCAGGCCATCCCAGCTTCCCCATTTTAAACCAATCTTAAAAAAAACTCAAGTGGTTTAAAAGGACGGGTGCATAACTATAGTTGAGGGAAGCAGGCAGTTAAAAAAAAAATACATCTAATAACAGCAATAGACCCTGTGTAAAAGGGAAGCAAATATGAGCACTGGGGACTGCAGCAAACTAGAAAAACGCTGAAAGCAACAGAATCCCGAGAACTTCAGGAACCAAATATGCCAAAGTGTTTTTGGAAGTGGTCTTAACCACATTAAAGCACTATATTACTATTTATACTTTGCTCACTTACTGATATTAGGATTAGCAAATAAAATTTGTTAAATATATGTATTATTTAGAGGGGTTTGTTTCAGTATATAAGAGAAATCTCCATCAATGGTAAATAGTAAAAGTAACTGAATAGAGGTAACTTAAACATTAGATAAAGATTTTAAGAATTTTTAGGAACAAAAGACAAGGAAAGAGATAAGACAGAATACACCATGTTAAATATTTTACACCATCAAAAAAAAAAAAGATGAAAAAAATCAATGATTAATCAAATCACAGCTGAAACATTTTAGGTACCTGTTGTCTTCAATTGGGAAATAATAATACATAAAGCTGAAGATGAGTGACCTACTATCATCAATTATAAAGTATGAATTCTTGGGATGTCAGGATGGTTCAGCAGATTGAGTGCTTGGGCTTGCAACCTGAGGTCCAGGGATTGAATCCTGGCCCCTGCCCATGAAAACTCATATGCTGAACTGTGGGACAACTGGTAACTGCCAGGATGGTGGCAAAGGTTCTCGCCTCCCGTATGGGAGGCCCCCAGTTTGGTTCCTGCTCTATGTGGCCCCACATCCACCTGTGTGGAATAAAATCATGTCACAGCTAATGATGTACAACTATGGAGACTGGTCTTGGCCCTCCTCCTTTCTCTCTTTCTCTCTCAAGTAATAAAATAAATCTTAAAAAAAAGAAAAAGAAAACCATTCAAATCCATTTTTAAAAGTATGATTTAAAAAAATATATATCTGGGAAGCTGGGATGGCTTAGTGGGTTAAGAGCTAGCTTTGCAGCCCTGGTGCCTGAGGATTGAAATCCTGGGCCTGGCCCATGTGGACCCATATGCTGAACTGGGGTGTGCCCCCAGTTTAGTTCTTGCTGGGGCCTATGCGGAAGGCTCCCAGCCCAGTTCCTGCCCTGAGCAGCCCCATGCCCACCTGTGGAGTGAAACTATATGGAAAACTAATGCTGTCAACTATGGAGACTGCTCTGGGCCCTCCCCCTTCTCTCTGTCTCTCTCTCTCTCTTGTCAAAAAACAATAAAAATAAATCTTAAAAAAAAAAAAAATATATATATATATATATATATATATATATATATATATATATAATGTAAGATTTTGAATGAATAACTAAATACACATAGAAAAATACTTTATTTTCTATTTATGATAATGATGGTGGGGACTCACATTACATAAGAAAGTGTTTGTTGGGGAAGCCAGGATGGCTCAGTGGGTTAAGCGCTCACTTTGCAGCCCTGCGGACTGAGGATGGAATCCCAGCCCCGGCCCAGGCAGACCCATATGCTGAACTGGGAAGTGCCCCCAGTTCGGTTCTCACCAGGGTGAGACCCTGGCCCAGTTCCTGCCCTGTGCAGCCCCGCGCCCACCTGTGGAATGAAACTATGTGGAAAAACCAATGATGTGCAACTCTGGAGACTGTTCTGGGCCCTCCCCCTTCTCTGTCTCTGTCTTTGTCTCTCCATCTCTCTGTCAAAAACAATAAAAAAATAAATCTTAAAAAAAAGTGGTTGTTACACTGGGTATAAATACTTAGATTTACAAATAAAAACTACGGTACTAAAAACTCAGTTCTATAACATTATATTTAATGATTCCCAAACACAATAAATAAGCACCATTTCCTCTCAAATACGAAAAGGAGGTCATCTTCAGTGCCCTGAACAGGCAGGCACCGAGTCACATGAATAGATCCTGGGGGTGGCCAAGTCATTACATAATCTAGGTTTCACGATTTTGAAAAAGGCTCCAGAATAGATGGATTATAACCTTACGGTTCCTTCTAACACTGTGATGCTGTTAAGATGAAAAGTGCTTACTCAGAAATTGCAGCAACACTGAGGTTAATGCAAACAGCAGGAGTCAGTTACATACTTGTTACAATCCCTACCTTAAGAAACTACTGGGCAATAAAATTCAGTCTTTTACCTATTAATCCTCATCTGATGTTAAATGACTAACAGAATGTGATTAACAAGCAAAATCCAGTGCAGTGTTAAATACATATTGCCTTATTTTCTAGGCTAATCAATAATGTTGCTAGAGAATAAAAACACAGTCTGGTTCATTCCTGTGAAAACACTGAGTTTGGTCAATATTCTCTTTGAAGAGCCACCAGAAACAGCTTTCTAAATGGTCAGGACTTCTGTTCTTCTAAGAACATCATTTGACTTTTATAAGTAAAACACAACATTTTTATCCAATCAGAAAAATATTAATATTGAAATACTGTTAACATCACAGAGAAATATTACAGATCTTAGTATATAAGCATCAGGGAAAATGACATTTTAGTTTTTATATAAACATGTACTGTGTATAATACTTTTACTACCCATATGAATACATTTTACATACAAACATACACTAAAATAGTTTTTGCAAACAATATTGCACATAAAATATAATAAGCAGATTCCAGCTTGCCATTCTTTTATTCACTTAGTAAATATTTACTGAGGGCTTATCATAAACTAGGCATTAGGGACAAACTATGGTGTAAAACCAGAAATGATTCTTGCCCTCAGAAATCTCAAAATCAATTGGAAATGCAAATCCAAATCTCACAAAGAGAAACTGCAAATTAGGAAACAAAACTGCAAAGTCTAAGAAATTAGATCATTCACATGGCCAGACTCTTCCTACCAAATGATTCATCCAATTTTTCAATCAATCAATCTTGACTCATTTTTCTCACACCTCAGCAAATCTTTTACCTTTGAAACACATACAGGTTGGACCATATACCACCTCTGTCATTAATGAAATGGTCAAGGCACCAATTTTTTTCACCTGGTCTCTCAAATATGTCCATGTCATAAACCCTGAAACCTATGAGTATTTTACTTTACATAAGAAAGGGCTTTTTGCAGCTGTGATTAAATTAAGAGCCTTAAAATGGGGAGATTATCCTGGATTATCTGGGTGGACCCAATGTAATCATAAATGTCCGTCCGTATAAGAGAGAGACAAGGGTGTCAGGAAGTGAGAGAGATTTGAAGATGCTATACTGCTGGGTTTGAAGATGAAGGAAAGGGTAAGACTCAAGGAATGCAGGTGGAAAAGGCAAGAAAATGTATTAATATTCTTCCCCTCTAAAATAATACGGCTCTACTGACAAGTTGATTTTAGCCTAGTGAGACTCCTGACCTGTAAAACTATGGGACAATAAATTTGTGTTGTTTTAAACCAGTACATTTGCTATAATTTTGTACAGTAGCAATAGGAAACTAATACAACCTTCTAGCTAGTCTCAGCTATCACATTTCCTTTCTTCCTTTTAGCCTCAAAGGTACAATCCAAATGACCCTTTCAAAATATAAGCCACATGAAGTTATCCTGCTCACGATCTTCCAGTGGTTTCCAATCTTAGGTAGTTGGAAACCCAAAATCCTTATAAGAACCTTCACGCCTCTCATGTCATCTGCTAGTTTGCCCTCTGGTTGAGTCTAGCCACACTGCCTCCTTATTGCTCCTGTATTAATCCAGGTATGTAACATGAAAAATGAGGAATTTATGGCTGGATTTTTTTTTTTCCAGACAACCCTCATATGCCAACCTTGCCATTTGTCCCTGTGACTGAAATCAGTCCCCACATCTACACCACTCACATCCTTCAGGTCTTTTCTCAAACTTTAACTTGTCAAGAAGACTAACCCTAAACATCCCATCCAAAATGTTGATGCCCATCCCAACACTCCCTCTCTCTTCCTCTTCCCACCCCTTACTGTTTCTCCCAACATAATATGAGGGCTGTCCGGAAAGTATCCAGCCATGTAATGTTTTCATTTTATTGACAATGACTGGATTGTTTCTGGACGTCCCTCGTATATTTCTTGGAAACGGGACTACCCGTTTCCAAGAAAGCTTTGCATTCTGCATTGAACACTGCTGCTCCCCCCCACCCCCAGCATTTGGGACACTGCTGGCACATACTAGGCACTTCATAAATATTTGTTAATTGGATCAATGAAGCATGTGAAGACTCTTCCAGTGGTAAAGCTGCGATTTAAAAAAAGAGAAAAGGAAAATGGAAAATAGGGGGAAAATAACCCAAACCGCTAATGATTTGAATGTTAATGTGTTTTTCTTAAACCCTGGCCACATTTCAACTCAGAACTTGTAGAATTAAACCACAGGACTAACGAACATGAGAATATTCTGGAGACGCACAAGAGCTGGTAAACCATTTTCAATAAAGAATGCAAGACAAAATGCTAGCATTTTATCATTTCTTACCGAAGCACTCGCACCTGCCAACCAGGTCTTGACGGGTAAACACTTCGCTTTTCTAAAAACTGTGGTTCAGACGTATCATTACTGGAACCAAATCTGTACGCAGGAAAAGACACGAACATGGAAAGGCACCGAGCCACCCGCGCTCCCTCTAACCCTCGGACCATTTTAGGGAAAAATCCCTCGGAGCTGCGCCCACCCCGCTAAAGCACGACCAAAGGAAGGTTTGGTGCGCGGACCCCCAATCGCGAAGCCCCGGCACCGCAGACGCCTATTTGGCGGCTGAGACTGTGTCGCAGGGGCTGTCAGAGCCGCTTCAGGGCTCCAGGTTTCTGTGCCCCTTCCTAAGTAAGGATAGCGTTTCCCGCAGTGACACCTCAAGTGAGGAGCCTGCGGTGCGTACACTCATGACACAGACCTGTACACTCCGCAGACCCGGCAGATAGCTGCGCGCTGGCTGCGCGGCTGCACAGCGGGATTTATCCACGGGAGTCCCGCCCCCAATTGCCTTCTCCGGTCTGCGGGACGGTCTCGGATGCTCGCCCGAGGTCTCGCCAAGGACTGTTGCAGGGAGGATCGGGGGCGGGGCAACAGGGAAGGTGGAGTTCAATTCCTCGGAACGACGCCCACTAGGTTCTATGCCGGAACTACATGTCCCATGAGGCTCCGGGCGGCCGCAGCTTTCCACCGGAAAGAGTTTTGCTGAAGTGGGGGAGGAGCCCAGAAGGGATTGTGGGAGAGAGGCTCTTTCCTTTCCATCTGGAGGCGGCCATCAGGTAGGCTGTGTAGAGGATATTCGCTATTTAATCCGCCGCTGATCTCTCTTCTCCTGGGCCATCCAGGTTCGGGGACCCTGCGTTTTCGGAGCTCCTTCTGCCTCTTGTACGGCGCGAGTTTGATCAGGATGCGGAGGAGTGCTCTTGGGTAGAGGCGGCCCCCAGGGCAGGCTGGGGGATGGATGATGTGATGGCGGCCCGAATTCGAACTGGGCCCGGAGCGTGAAGGAAAGGGAGGCGTGGGGCTGAGGACTAGGGAGGCTGGGCCTAGTGTTTTCTAACGTGAGCGCGATGGGTTGTATTGAGTGCTTTTTTTCTAGAATTAACCAACAGCGGAGGCTGCATATCCCCCTGGGGTGTCGGCGAGGTCTTGTTGCAGGCCAGGCTAAACCCTTGGGGACTCCCGTCTGCCGCAGTCAACCGCCCGCTCGGGCTAACGCCATTCATTCGTCTAGCAAAATGCCGAGTACCTCCCTGCGCTGCTTCGTGCTCTGGTCGCCGAAGCAACCGAGCGCTGCTTTTCATGGGCGCATAGGTGGGGGTTGGGCTGGCTATCTCCTGCAGTTCGTGCAGAGCCATTTTCATTAGTTTCCCTGTGCTTGGTGGAACTAAGATGGACGGAATGGATATTTTTTTCAAAGCTAGTTTTATCCCAAAGGTAAGCCGAGATGGGTGCATACAAGTACATCCAGGAGCTATGGAGGAAGAAGCAGTCCGATGTGATGCGGTTTCTTCTCCGGGTGCGCTGCTGGCAATACCGCCAGCTCTCCGCGCTCCACAGGGCCCCCCGCCCCACCCGGCCTGATAAAGCGCGCAGGCTGGGATACAAAGCCAAACAAGGTGAGTGTTGTCTGTGTGGGTGCTTGGATTAAATAATCCCGGAGGAAAGCAGAAACCAGTGATGAGGAAGTAACTACTATCTTCACCCCGATGTCTTCACATAGGGCTTTGGCCAATCTCCCTGTGTGGTTAAACGTAAAGTACTTTGAAAAATCCTAGATAGTGGTCTTTTTTAAAGTGAGCCTTTAACTGGATTAGTTTTATCTGTTGGATATATAGTATTTGACTTGTGGTCCTGAAGTATATTTAATATAGGAATGACAATGAAAGGTTATTGTCTTTCACTTTAAGACCATGGTAACTTCTGTTTATAGGTTATGTCATATATCGGATTCGTGTGCGCCGTGGTGGCCGCAAACGTCCAGTTCCTAAGGGTGCGACCTATGGCAAGCCTGTCCATCACGGTGTAAACCAGCTGAAGTTTGCTCGAAGCCTTCAGTCTGTTGCCGAGGTAAGTGGTTTTTAAGAAACATTTATATTGATCACCTCCTAGAGATGAGAGCAACTTTTCTCATTAACTTGTACCTAGGTGAGCCCTATTGTGTTAAAATGGGGTTTGTGATTTTAACTAATCTTGGTAAAGAGTTGGTGTCAAAGACTTTCAGTTTTGTTACTCATCTGTCTTTGCTTGTATGTATAACAAAGTGTTTTACGGTTAGTGTGAACCTCTGGAACCTAAGCTTTTGAAGGGCAGGCAGTACACTTGGTCTTGTACATCTCAGATGTATAAAAGCTGCACTTTTTTTTTTTTTTTTTGGTATCACTAATTTTCTGTGGGTGGTTGTAAAATGTCTTTAGATTAGTAAATTAAGCTATGCTCTGTTGTAGAAGTTGGAGCAAAAGGTTTGCTTTCTATGATCTAGAAGTGTTACAAAGCAAAGAAGACTGCAAAAGACCACTGTGGCCTGCAAAGCCTGAAATCTGCCAGGTGTTAAGGTCTTTAAACGTTTGCTGGCCCTTCTTTTGCATTAGAAAAAGACAAGGTTGCAGAATCCTAAATTTTGTTAGCCAGATAATCTTAACATTCATGCCTGAGGGAAGGGGTTAATAGGGAATAGTAGGTTTACCTTATACTTAATGGTCACAGCCTCAGTCTTTTCAACTAAAGAGAATTCTTGCTTCCTAATATGCTACTATGGGAAATGTGGGAGGCTGACTTTAGGCCTTTTTTTCCTCTTGTAGGAGCGAGCAGGACGCCACTGTGGGGCTCTGAGAGTCCTGAATTCTTACTGGGTTGGTGAAGATTCCACGTACAAATTCTTTGAGGTTATCCTCATTGATCCATTCCATAAAGCTATCAGACGGAATCCTGACACCCAGTGGATCACCAAACCAGTCCACAAGCACAGGGAGATGCGAGGGCTGACATCTGCAGGCCG
>PVKE010047593.1:0-11868 GCA_004027555.1 Craseonycteris thonglongyai | reverse complement strand
AGTGATGGGAACATAATACGATGCATGAATGATGTGATGTGGACTTGTACATCTGTAAACTATCTAATTGTTACCAACCAATGTAACCTCATTAAATTTAACAATAAAAATAAATAAATAAATAAACTAAAAAAATAAAATAAAATGCAAAAAAAAAAAAGATAAACATACCTAAATGGCTAATAATAAAAAATAATAATAGTCTAAAATGTAGAGGTAAAAATAAGTACTATATGTAGAAAGGATTTACATGGTTAGAGTAAAAGAAAATCTCAACATGAGTTAGAGTAGGTGAGACACTTTAATTATAAGATGGGTTACAGTTTTGAATTATAGAGAAGACTCTGACCAGTGAAGAAGAAGGTCCACACTAGGCAATAACAAAGGTGAAAAATTAAGCATTGCTGATGGGGATGAGAAGAAGGGAAAGTTGGTTAAAATTCTTATTGGGTTGAAATTATAAAGCAGACTTGATTTACAATGTGTAAACTCCCAAAATCAACTCATTCTTTTATTTACATAATATAAATTGAGTACCCATTCTGCACCAAGTACTCTGGTACAGTCTATAAATATAAAAGTGAACCACACAGACAATATGCTTACTGTCATGGAACTTCCAATTTAGTGTGGCAAACAGAAAATAAGTAAATATCAACAAATACAATGATGACAAATTGCCTGATGAGTGCTAAGAAGGAAAGAGATATGATAATATGAAAGAGAATAATAAAGATAGAGTACTTAATAAAAGGCTCTCTAAAGAGGTGTAGGGTATCCTACTATTTTTATTCAAATTCATAAAACTAAAAATAGAACTACCATATGATCAAACAATTCCCCTTTTGGGTATATGTCCAAAGGAAATGAAACAGGATCTTGAAAAGATCTCTGCATGCCATGTTCTTTGCAGCATTATTCACAATAGTCAAGATATGAAAACAACCCAAGGACCAGTCAATGGATAAATGGAGGAAGATGAGGTGTATATATAAAATGGAATATTATTCAACCCTCAGAAAGAAGGAAATCCTGCCATTTTTATCCAGATAGTTAGACCTTTAGGATATTATGCTATAGGACAGCAGTCCCCAACCTTTTTTGGCACCAGGAACTGGTTTCATAGAAGACAAATTTTCCACGAACTGGGGCAAGGGGAGGGGAGATGGTTTTGGGATAATTCAAGTGCATCACATTTATTGTGCACTTTATTTCTGCTATCACATTGTCATATATAATGAAATAATTATACAACTCACCATAATGCATATTCAATGGGAGCTCTGAGCTTGGGTTTTGATATGAGTCTGCAATCAATTGATTGATTATGGTCTCTGTGCAGTCAAACCTCTCTGCTAATGTTAATCTGTATTTGCAGCGGCTCCCCAGCACTAGCATCACCATCTCAGCTCTACCTCAGTAACAGGCATTAGATTCTTGAAAGAAGCATGCAACCTAGATCCCTCACATTCAGAGCTCACAACAGGGTTCATGCTCCTATAAGAATCTAATGTCATTGCTGATCTGACAGGAGGTGGAGCTCAGGTGATAATGTAACCAATGGGGAGCTGCTAAAAATACAGATAAAGCTTCACTTGCTCACCTGCCACACTCACCTACTGGTTCCTAATAGGCCATATACCAGTAGCAATCTGTAGCCTGGGGATTGGGGACTCCTGCTATAAGAAATAAGTCAAATAGAGAAAGACAAATACTGTATTAAATCACTTACATGTAGAATCTAAAAAAGCCAAACTCATGGAAATGGAGTAGAATGGTGGTTATCAGGGGCTGGAGAGTGAAGGAAATGGGAGAGATGTTGTCCAGAGTACAAACTTTTAGAAGATGAATAAGTTCTAGAGATTTAATGTACCTTATAGTGATTATATAATAAATAATACTGTACTATATACTTCAAAATTACTGAAAGAGTAGATCTTAAATGTTCTCACCACAAATAAGAAATGGTAATTATGTGACAGAATGGAGGTCTTAGCTAACACTATGGTAGTAATCATTTTGCAATATATGTTAATCAAATCAATACATTGTACACCTTAAACATATATAATACTCTATGTCAATTATAACTTAATAGAGCTAGGAGAAAATAAAGAGGTGGTAAGGGTTGTGTTTCAGGGAAAAAAAGCAAAGTGCAAAGGCTCTGAGGGAAGATGAGACAAGGGTTGTTCTGGGACCTGACAAATGGTCAGCATGAACAAAATATAGAGGAAAAATGGAGACAGAAGTACACAAGGAGGTTGGTACAATGGAACGACTAAGCAATCCTGAGTTTGGACTTGTCTATCAGGGAAATTCATAGCCATGGCATTGTATATATTAAAGGACTGGCTAGTTCATGACTCACTTTGACATACATTATATCATTTGGATAAATACAACAACTCTGCAAAGTTGATACAAAAACTATTATTAACATATTATTTTATAAAGTAAGTAACTCCTGACTACAATTCAGTTCATTTTCTACTGAAAATTCTTAAGTTGAGGAGTAACATATCAAAAGCAGCATTTTAGTTAGATTTGTCACCAGGATGGGGAACAAATTTGGATTAAGTACATGGTGAGTACAAAGGGAAGCAAATGAGGGAAATGAGAGTGAACTAAGATGGTGACAAGACAGAAGAGAATGCAAACAGGTTAAATTCTGCTTCATCAGTATCACCTGTCTCCCATGCACATCTGATTTCCTGCATAGCCAGAATATTGTGAAGATAAATGCCACAGCATGGAGAGAATTAATAGCTTTAAAAAATTACTCCTGGGGGAAGCCGGGATGGCTCAGTGGGCTAAGCGCTCACTTTGCAGCGCCAGGGACTGGGGATCAAATCCTGGCCCTGGCCCGTGCGGAACCATATGCTGAACTGGGAGCTCCCCCAGTTCAGTTCTGTCTCTGTCTCTGTCTCTGAATCTCTCTCTCTCTCTGTCTGTCAAAAATAAACAAAAAAATATAAAAAATTACTCCTGGACTGGAAGGAACATGAATGGACTTCTCTACAATGGTTTCAAGCACCAAGAGAAAAAGGGACACCCACATATCATCTGAGCACCAAATCTTTTATTTCTCTCCTACAGACTTCAAAGCACTCTGTTACACTTTATTACATCAACTTGATAAAAATATATTTTCTGGGACCTTATGAAGATCAAAGATCCTATTTTTCAGTTTTCTCATAGGAATGGGGTTAGATGACAACTGTCTTTTTATAATGGACAAAAAGGGTTGTTTCATTGTTGGTTTTAATTCTCAAGGGCCACATCAAAAGAGAGCTGGCCTTGAATTTTCCCAGATGTAGACTATCCATTATCAAGAATATGTGTGACAAGTTATCGAATTGTGTTGTTTCCAGCTATTCTCAACTGCATGTAAGTGGGCAAAGAGAGAGTAAAGGATATAAGGAAATGAGAAAAAGTAAGAACTAAAGGCAAGACAAACCAAAAAAAGGAAGTAAGCAGAAAAGAGATTTAAAGAAGAAAACACTGAGAGGAAGAAGTAGGGCTCCTGATGAAAATAAAAACTATTATGGTAAAGATTGATAAGGAAAAAGTCAAAAGAAAATAAATAAGATAAACAACATTTTTAAAATGCAGAGAATTATTTATGGTATAAGAAAAATAAAGAGGCCATAAGAAAGCTTATTGCCTCATCAGTCTCTTATCTGAACTAATGACACAGCATCAAAACAGTCTCTTGCTCTCTCTGACCCATCATCCACACATCATAAAATATATAACTTGACATATAAATAAATACATTTGTCAAAATTTTCATGATTCCTAATTGCTTACGAAATAAAATCCAAACTTGTTTGTATAGCCCTTACTAAGCTTCTGAAATTTATTTTTAGTTTCCTGCACTCTCACAAATAAAGAATCTATGCTCACTAAAATCCTTGTGGCTCTCTGTATTTGGTTGAACCATATGAAATTGGTCATATTTAACTGGTTTTAAATTAAAAAAAAACAACTGGCAATTTCATGTCACTCAGCTAATAGTGTTTTTCTGGCTGCCTTAGATGCCCTTTTACTACGTGTCAAAATATGAAACCTAGCTTAAATTTTACCTCAATAAGACAATCATTGCCTATATTATATTAAGGAGTAGGTCCCTTTTCTGTGCCCCCTTACACTTCATCATACCTCTGCCACATGTGTTTTAAATATTTGCTCGTATTTGTCTCTGCCACTACAATATGGAAAACTTGAGGTAAGAACTTGAAACTTAATTATATTTATACCTTTACTTCTAGTACAATGTCTACTCAGGAGTTAACAAATATCTGTTGAATGAATGAATGAACGAACGAACGAATGAACAAATGAACACACAAAGGAACAAACTTCTTTAAAAACATTTTATACAAAGGAGCTGGTAAATTTTTTTGGCTAAACATAGGAGGGAGAGATCTAAGATGGCAGAGTTGATAAACACTGTGTCTGTGCTTTGTTTCATAAACACATTAAAATTACAACTAAATTATAAAACAGCCAACCTGGAGAACCATCTGAATTCGAGCTGAACAGAAGTTTCATAACTAAGAATATAAATAAGAGGCCACATTGAAACTGGTAAGAGGGGTGGAAATGGGAAATGGGCTACCCTCAAACCTCCTGTGGTGGTTAAGATTCAGAAAGGATATCTTGGCTTTGGAGGTTTCCCCCAAGAGGAGCAAGAGAACCCCAGCCCCACACCAGGCTCCCCAACCCAGAGTAGTGCTGGTGCTGGAAAGAGGAGCCCCACAACATCTGGCTGTGAAACAGTGGGTATTCTGACTGTCCAGGCGGGACAGAAAGACTACAGGATACCCAGATGTTCTTTTAAAGTTTCTGCACAAACTCAGTCACTCACAGGCACTTATCCTGGGTTCTGGCAGAGAAATGGTGACACAGGCGGCACTGGAGGCATACAGGGGGCAGACTGAGGTGTGTGGCTTTGGGGTGCGGGCTAAAGTCTAGTCATCACTTTTTCTGAGTGGGGTCTTCATCCGGTACAGCTGGCTGGCAGGCACATCTTGCCTGTGTTATAGCCTCCTCCCACATGGCCAAATCTGAATCTGAATGGCCTGGTGAGTTCAGCTCAATCCACATTGTTGGCTCAGTGGGACTCCACCCTACTCAACTCCCCCAATGCACATTACTCATGAGCAGCTAGTCCCACACTCCTTGCAATCTTTCTTGGAATACTATCAGAGTCCCCAGGCCCCAGGCCAGCAGTGACTGGCCTCAGTGTGCTCTGAGACATATGATGAGTAGCTCCATGAACAGCACTGGCACCAAATCCAAAAGTACAAGAGCACCCAGCACAGGTGACCAGGGAGACGGTGCTGGGGCCCCACAGTGTACCTACCAAACAAGACTAACAGCAATACTGGGAGCTGTAGCAGTTCTACCTGATACATAGAAACACATACAAAATGAGGAAACAACATAATACATTCCAAATGAAATAGGAGCAGAAAATTCCAGAAAAATAAATAAATAAATAAATAAATAAATAAATAAATGAGATGGAGGCAAGAACCTATTAGATACGAAGGTCAAAACAATGCCTATAAGGATGTTCAAGAAACTTAATGAAAACTTCAACAAAGAGGCAGCAAGCATAAAGGACACAGAAACCATAAAAAAGAACCAGTCAGAAATAAAGAATATAATAAATGAAATGAAGAATGCAATAGAAGAAATCACCAGCAGACAAGATGAAGCAGAGGCTTGAATCAGTCATTTGGAAGACAAGATAACAGAAGACAGCAAAGGGAAAAAAGAATCCAAAAAAAAAAAGACAAGCATAACAACATTTGCATGATAGAAGTACAGCAAGACATTAAGAACCTATGAGGAAGGACCCCTCGCCCCCCCAAAAAACAAGGAAATTATTAAAAATTGTGTATTGGGAAGCTGGGATGGCTCAGTGGGTTAGGTGCTCACTTTGCAGCCCCGGGGACCGAGGATCAAATCCCAGCCCCAGCCCCTGTGGACCCATATGTTGAACTGGGGAGTGCCCCCAGTTCAGTTTTCACCGGGGTGAGACCCCGGCCCAGTTCCTGCCCTGTGCAGCCCCAAGCCCACCTGTGGAATGAAACTATGTGGAGAAAACAATGATGTGCAACTATGGAGACTGTTCTAGGCCCTCCCCCTTCTCTCTGTCTCTGTATCTCTCTCTCTCTCTTTCTGTCAAAAACAATAAAAATAAATATATTTTTTAAATTATGTATTTATTTGTATATGTTTAAGTTCCAGTCACCTTCAAAGGACACTTGTTTGATACAATACATCTATAAAGATGCTTTTTCCACTGCTCAAAACAGTTTTTGAACGTATCAATTTTGATGCCTTTTAGTGCTTCTGCTATTTTTTGTTTCATCTCTTACACATCAGCAAAACATTTCTTTTTGAGGACTTTCTTTATCTGGGAAAAGAAAAAGTCACTTACAGCAAGATTGGGTGAATAGGGAGGGTGGAGCATGGGAGAGAGAGAGATACAGAGACAGAGAGAGAACTGAACTGGGGGAGCTCCCAGTTCAGCATATGGGTCCGCACAGGCCGGGGCCGGGATTCGATCCTCGGTCCCCGGCGCTGCAAAGTGAGTGCTTAACCAACTGAGCCATCCCGGCTTCCCCTGTAAATCATTCTTAATGACATGTGCAAATGTGTTGAGTCTCAAAAAAAAAAAAATTCACAGAAGCTGAATGCAGCTTCTCACAACAATGCCAGTTAGTAAACTGAGGCAAATGGATTCCTAATACACTCCCTAGCAGGGGAAGCCTAAACTACAAAGGGCCCGCCATCCAGAAGATAATTCTGTTTTTTGGGGGGGGTCTCCCATTGTATTATAAAAAATAATGACTAAAAAATTCCCTAACCTGGTGAAGAAAATAGACATACAAGCCTATGAAGCACAGAGAGTCTCAAAATTAATCCAAATAGGCCCACAGCAAGACACATTATAATTAAAATGGCCAAGGTTAAAGACAAAGAGAGAGTCCTAAAAGTAGCAAGAGAAAGACAAGTAGTAACATATAAGGAAGCTCCCATTAGACTGTCAGCTGAATTCTCAACAGAAACTTTGCAAGCCAGAAGGACTGGCAGAAAATATTCAATGTGATGAAAAAGTAAGTACCTACAACCAAGATTACCAAGCAAGGCCATCATTCAAAAATCAAAGGACAGATAAACACTGGACAGAAAATGGTAAAGGAGTTCATCACCACCAAACCAGCATTGCAAGAAATGTTAGAGGGACACTTTAATATGAATAAGAATAAAATGGCAATAGCTACACATCTATCAACAATTACCTTCAATTTAAATGAATTAAAATCTCCAAAAAAAGACATGGATGGTATTGTGCTGAGTGGAATGTCAGAGAAAGACAGATGCAATTTGATTTTGCTTATATGTAGAATTTAAAGAAGAAAATAAACAAAACAAACAAATGCATATATACAGAAAACATTTAGATGGTTTCCAAGATAGGAGGGGGTTTGGGGCTCTCAGTGGGAAAAGGGGATGGGATTAAGAAGTACAAATTGAAAAAAAAAAAAAAAAAGAAGTACAAATTGGTTGTTACATAGTAGTTATGGGGATGCAGGGTATAGCATAAGAAACATAGTTGATAATATTGTAATAACTATATATGGTATCAGATAGGTACCAGATTTATTGAGGTGAATAGTTGGGAGGGTGCTGGGCCAGGGTAAAAAGGTCAGAATTACAAATTGATAGTTAAAAAATAGTCATGGAGATGTAAAGTAAAGCAAAGGAAATGATATGGTAATAACTATGTATAGTGCCAGCTGAAATTATAGTAGTCAGGAGACCACTTCTTAAATTATATAAATGACTAACCACTATTCTGCACAACCAAAATTAATATTAAATAATACTGAATGTAAAAATAAGAGGTGGTTCATATACACAATGGAATATTGCTCAGCCATTAAAAAAAAAAAATCTTGCCATCTGCAACATCCTGGTTGGATACTGTGCTGAGTGTATTAAGTCAAATAGAAAAAGACAATTATCATAAGATTCAATTTATATGTGAAATCTAAAGAACAAAATCAATAAAAAAATAGAAGTTAGAATTCTGATTTAATACATTGTAACTATAATGCCTGTTTCCTCTTTTTATATCACCTCCTCTTTTCTGCTTCTTATTAGATAATGCATTTGTTCTTACCAGATAGATGTGATATGGCTATGAAAGAAATGAGTATACACTCAGAGTACATAATCATAATGAAACCTGTTATGTGAGCATAACTCACATAGAAAGATGCATGCACTTCAATCAGTGAACTCCAGGAGGCAGTAAGCAGATATAGGAAACAGCCATAAGGTAAATGATTCCTAAGCACAAATTCGGACAGGTTAGAAGCCAAACACTGACAAGGGCAGAGACACAGGAGGGTGAAACAACCAGTGAAGAGGAGTGTGGAACTGCCCTGGGCAACTCAGAATCCAAGTACGGCCTTGGAAAAGTTAGAGACTGAGCAGAGGGGCTTAACATGGCCCCGACCCAAGTCTACAGCCACAACCAGAATGTGCACATGCACTGGACTGACCAAGCTCGGAGCTGGGAGCCAGAGGGTGTAGCAGCGCTGACCCAGCCACAGAGCAGCCCTGAGCGAGCTGGAGACTGAGAGCCAGCAGCTATGGAAGCGCTGACCAGAGAAAAATAGAACCTGGGCAAAGCGCAGGCTGGCGATAAAGGAAAAAGACAGAGCCAATAGCGCGAGACCACTCCGGCCCTTTGCAGTACTGATGGAGCTTCAGGCGTCTGTTCCAGCTGAGCCCAGTACTTAAGCCAGGCAAAATCCGTGGCCATGGAGTCTGGCGGCTTCCCCTAACTTTACCCAATGGTTGCATGGAACCCTCTCTACTCATGCTACATTTAGAAACTAAACATCCTATGTATAAAAACAAAGAAAAACATTCTTTTCTGCACTTAAGAGAGTGTCCAACCGTTACTTCACACGTGTCAGGAAAGAAAATGAGAATGCAGGTGAGGCTTCATACTCTATTATTTATTGTATAGCTAAATGTGGTAAACATCACACCTTACCTAAAGATTTAATTTCTCCTTACATTAATGATACCATTTTCTTTTTATTCTTTTTTTCTTGTTTATTATTATTTTTGTATTTTTGTATATTTGGGAAAGAACATGTCCAAAAAGTCAATACTATCTCTTTTTCCAACAATACAATGTCTCAATAATTCAGAAAATGTCTGACAATGTTGAAGCTGTAATAGTAGATAGAATAAGAGAAAATCTTTTCCATCCAGGTTGATGAAAGTGTAGATGTTGCCGTCAGTTTGCTTGTCATTGTGAGGTACTTGGAAGGAAATGAAATTGGGGACAACCTGTTGTTTCATTACCCATCGACAGAGCATACCACTGGCAAAGATATTTTTAATGCAATCAATAGTTATTTCATTGAAAAGGACATTAGTTGGCCCAATTGTTGTGATATATGCACTGACAGAGACAAGCCTATGCCAGGATGTTTTATAGGCCGATGCAACCAAATTAAAAAAGTAGCTGCCCATGTATCATGGAATCATTGCTGCATTCATTGACAAAGTCTTTCATCCAAGCCTCCTCCTAGTGAACTGAAACATATTCTTGATGCGGTTGTTAAAGTTGTAAATTTTTTTAAGTCACATCCATGAAACTCCAGACCGTTTAAAGCATTGTCTGGAGAAATAAGCAGCATTCACAGCACATTACTTCAGCACATGGAGGTAAGGTGGCTATCTTGTGGCAAAGTATTTACATGAATGTTTGAACTTAGACGTGAAGTTCAGGTAATTTTTGAAGAGCATTGTTTTCCTCTTACTCCAAAGTTTCAGGAGAGTGATTAGCTTCAAAGTCTGGCATATTTATCAGATATTTTTCTAGAAATAAACTAACTCAACTTGGAACTTCAAAAAAGCTCCAGCACTTTATTCAAAGTAACCAACAAATTTGAGTCAAAGATCAAAAACTGGACTTTTGGAAAGTGTGTATTGAAAGAGGTCAACCTGAAGTTTTTGGGTTTTTTTGTTTTGTTTTTATTGTTAAATTTAATGGGGTGACATTGGTTGGCAACAATTAGATAGTTTCCCGATGTACAACTCCACATCACATCACCCATGCATTGCATTATGTGCCCACCTCCCAGAATCAGGTCCCCCTCCACCGCCATATATCTGGTGCCCACTCCCACCTCCCCCCACAACTCTCCCTCCCCCTTTCTTTCCCCTCTCCAGGTAACCACCAAACTACTGAGTGTGTCCATAATGCTGGTGCCCTCTCCCACCTCCCCTCCCTCTCTTTTTCTCCCCTCCTCCTCTTCCCTCAGGCAATCACCAAGTTATTGAGTATGTGCACAGTTCTCTATGTCTTTGTTACTTGAAGTTTTTAAAAATCTGCACTTCATACCTGAGAATGACTTACACCTATACCAATACATAAAATAGAATATTGTTAGTCATTTGGAAGGTCTTAAAGTATCCTTTTACAAGTACTTTCAACATGGAAAAGAAAACAATTGAATTGCAGATCCCTTCAATAAAGAATTCTTCAGAGAAGCTAAACTATCAATCAATTAAAAAGAGCAATTAATCAAACTTTCAACTTATTCTTCTTTAAATTCCAGTTTTAAAAGAAAGGCTCTTATTACCTTCTGGGTAAATGTCAATGAGGAATATGAACAGCTCAGTGAGAAGGCAATTCAAATACCTCTTGCCATTTACTAATTTGAATTAGTAGAGAGAGTTTTTTCTTCTTACACCTTTATAAAAAATAAGTAGCACAACAAACTTAATGCAAGTCCAGCTTTAAGACTATATCTTGAATCTTTTGAGCCTACTAATTTCAAGAAACTAAGTTCATCACAGCAAGCTCAATGCTCTCAGTAACAAAGTTTCAATTGGCTAGTGATCTGTGTAACACTTTTTACAGACTTTTCAGATAACACAAATAAATATTATTAATAATAAATTAAAAGTTAAATACTTGATCATCGTTATTAATACTTAATTGTTCTATGAATTTTGTAAAATTAAATTTGTGGTTTGTATTTATAGTGTAGTAGTTTTTCTGTCCTAATTTATTAACTCATTTGCACTATTTTACATGAAGATAGGTGCTGAACAAAAGTGTCAGTATTTAAAAACAGCTGTTTTAGAAACAATGGGTACAATTCATAGAAATGAGTTTTAAAGGGGTACACAGTGGAAAAAGTTTGAGAACCACTACCATAGATATACAAAGGATCACACAAATATACTATGAAGAGCTATATGCCACCAAGTTAACAACACAGAAGAAATGTACAAGTTTTTAGAAACATATAGTCTATCTAGACTTAATCAAGAAAAACTGGGTAATCTAAAGAGATCAATTAAAGTAAGGAAATTGAAACAATCATCTAAAACCGCCCCAAAGACAAAATCCTGGGAAAGTCTCACCAACTAGTTTTATCAAGCACTCAAAAATAAGGTAACTCTTATTCTCCTCAGAATATTCAAAAAAATTGAAGAAGAGGCAATACTTCCCAACTCACTCTCTGAGGCCAACATTACATTAACACCAAAGCTTGGTAAGAATAACATAGAAAAAGAAAACTATAAACCAATATCTCTCATGAACACAGATACAAAAATCCTTAACAAGATACTAGCAAATAGAATACAAAAGTGTATTTAAAAAATTATATACCATGATCAAGTGGAATTCATCCCAGGGATACAAGGATGGCTCAACATACACAAATCAATCAATGCGATACACCACATAAAATAAATGATAAAAACTATATTATTATATAAATTAATGCAGAAAAGCATTTGACAAAA
>PVKE010047592.1:0-11868 GCA_004027555.1 Craseonycteris thonglongyai | reverse complement strand
ATAAAATATTTAAACTTCAAAACAAATAATTGTGAATACCATTTAAAAAATTATTGTTTTTTGTTATAAAAACATCCTATGCCTCTTATAGACATAAAAATAATCGATACCTCTATCTTACTCAATGGGTTGGCACGTGAGTCGAGCGAGTATACTCTTATTTCATAAACTTTGGCACTCAATTGCCAAAAGGTTTGCCACCCCTGGCTTAGGCTTAATGGTTATTTTCAAACACGGCTCCAAAATTCTTTTGATACTCTCTCATCAAGGGGTCTATGTCTCTTACTCTTAAATTGGGGCTATATGACTACCTGAGCAAATAGCTAAGAAATAATGAGAAATCATGATTTCCTGCACAGAGTACAAATTTAATAAAAATTATGTCATGCTGAACTATAAACAATCAGATAATTACAAAGCAAAGATTATTGTAGTTGATTAAGGTTGGTTATTATAAATAGACTGGTTAATACCAAACTCTTAGGTGTAAACATAACTTTTCTCTACCACTTGTTTGCTTTTTTCTTTTTTCATTATTAGTTTCAGGTGTACAAAGCAACAAAATGATTATACTGTACATTTATATACCTCAAGAGGTGATAACCTCAACAAGTCTGCTACTCATCTGATACCATGCATAGCTAGTACAATACCATTGGCTATATTCCCTATGCTGTATTTTACATCCTGTGGAAAAAATATATATATATACATATATATATGTTATAGTTGACATTCAGTATTTTTTTATATTAATCTCAGGAGTACAGCACAGTTTAGGCACTTACATAATTTAAGAAGTGCTCTCCCTCAATGTGACACCATACATATTTTTACATTATTGACTATATTATCTATACTATATTTCACATACGCATGACTGTTTTGTGATGGCCAATTTAAATTTCCTAATCACTTTACCTTTCTCACTCATTCTCCCAATGCCCCTCCCGTCTAGCAACCATCAGTTTGTTCTCTGTATTTATTAGTCTATTTCTGTTTTGTTTGTTAATTTGTTCTGTTCTTTATAGTCCACATAGTAAATGAGGTCATATGGTATTTGTCTATCTCATTTTGACTTATTTTATTTAGCATAATAAATTCTGGGTTCATCCACGTTGAAAATGTTAATTTTTTTATTATTATTAAATTTGTTGGGGTGACATTGGTTAGTAAAGTTATATAGGTTTCAAGTGTACAATTTTATAATACATCATCTATGTGGTGCATTGTGTGTTTACCACCCAGAGTCAGTTCTCCTTCTGTCACCATATATTTGACACCCCCTTCCCACTTCTCCTACCCCCTTTCCCCTCAAGATTTCACATACACATACATATATATGTGTGTGTGTGTGTGTGTGTGTGTGTGTGTGTGTGTGTGTGTGTGTGTGTGTGTAATGTTATTTGAGACAAGGTGAGAGAGAGAGAAAGGGGGAGGGCCCAGAACAGTTTCCATAATTGGACATCATTAGTTGTAACATGGGTTTCATTCCACACAGGTGGATGTGGGGTGAAACCAAACTGGTGGCCCCCCATATAGGAGGCAAGAACCTTCACTACCACCCTGAAAGTTAGTAGTTACACCACAATTCCACATGTAGGGAGTGCATGACCTGGGGCAGGGATGCGATCCATGGACCTCGTGGTTGCTAGGCAAGTCCACAACCTGTTGAGCTATCCCGACATCCCTTCAAGATTTCACTTTTCAAAGGCAGAGTAAAACTCCATTGTGTAAATGTACCACAATTTCTTTACCTACTTGTCTATTTATGGGCATTTTGATCATCTCCATATCTTGGGTATTGTGAATAACAGTATAGTAAACATACAGCTGCATATAGGTTTTTGAATTAGTGTTTTAGATTTCTTTGGGTAAATACCCAGGAGTAAATTAGTAAAATTGCTTGACAATAAGGTAATTCTATTTTTAATTTTTTGAAGAACCTCCATACTGTTTTCTATAGTGGCTGCACCAATTTGCAATCCTAGCAACAGTGGGTGAGGGTTCCGTTTTCTCCACATCCTTGCCAAAACTTGCTATTTGTTGATTTATTAATGCTGGCCATTTCTCTGATGATTAATGACATTCAGTATCTTTTCATATGTTTGTTAGTCATCTGTATGTCCTCTTTGGAGAAATGTCTATTCAGATCCTCTGTCCATTTATTAATTGCATTGTTTGTTTTGTTTCTGTTTTGTTTTGGCTTGTTGTTTTTTGTTGTTGTTGTTGTTGTTGTTGGGTTTTTTTTGGTGTTCAGTTATATAACTTTTGATAAATTTTGGATATTAACCCTTTATCAGATGTATCATTAGTAAACATTTTCTTCCATTCAGTAGAATGTCTTTTCATTTTTATTGATTGTTTCCTTTGCTGTGCAAAATCTTATTTGTTTGATATGGTCCCATTTGTTTATTTTTTCTTTTATTTCCCTTGCCCAAGAAGATATATCAAAATATATATTACTAAGGATAATGTTTGAGAGTTTACTTTCTATATTTTTTTTCTAGGGGTTTTATGGTTTTGTGTCTTATATGTACCTCTTTAGTCCATTTTGAGTATATTCTTATATATGGCATAGAGAGGTAGTTCAGTTTCATTTTTTTCTTTTTTGCATGTGTCTGTCCAGTTTTCCCAACACAATTTATTAAATAGATCATCTTTATCCCATTTTAAATTCTTGCTTCCTTTGTCATGGATTAAATGACTATAGAGACGTGGACTTATTTCTGGGTTCTTTATTGTGTTACAATTAATTATGTGTCTATTTCTTTGCTAACACCATATTATATTATTATTATTAGATTTATTGGTTTTTAATTAGTTAGTAAAATGATAGAAGTTTCAAATGTATAATTCTATAATACATTATCTTCATGTCACATTGTGTGCTCACCACCCAGAGTCACTTCTCCTTCCATCTCCATATACTTGACCCTCCCTCTGTCTTCTATCACCCTCCACCACCCTTACCCTCTGGTAACTACTAAACTATTGTCTGTGTTTATGAGTTTTTGTTTCTCTGCTTGTCTTATTCCTTTTTGGCTTTCTGTTTTATATCTCTCATATAAATGAAGCCATCTGGTTCTTAACTTTTTCTGTTTGACTTATTTTACTTAACATGATAATTTCAAGATCCATCCATGTTGTTGCAAATGGCAATATTTCATCTCTTCTCATGGCAGAATATTCTAATATATGTACCACATTATTTTTCTCTAGTCATCTAGCAAAGGACACTTCGATAGCTTCCATGTCTTGGCCACCATGAATAATGCTGCAATGTGCATTGAGGCACATGTGTCTTTGCAGACAACTCTATCCTTAAATATTTGAGGAAACTCTATACTGTTTTTCATAGTGGCTTTACCAATTTACAATCCCACCAGCAACGTATGAGGATTTCTTTTTTTCCACAGCCTCCTAAACACTAGTTCTTATTTTTCAGGTTGATAATAACCGTTCTAACAGATATGAAGTGATATCTCATTGTGATTTTTATTTTTATTTTCCTAATAGCTGATGAAGTTAATTGTTTTTCAGATGTATGTTGGTCGCTTGTGTGTCTTCTGGGAGAAGTGTCTGTTCAGGTTCAGTGCTCATTTCTTTTTTTTCTTCTCAACATTTGTGTGTGTGTGTGTGTGCGCATGGTCAATTTATTGGGATGATATTGATTGATAACAATTACATATTTTCTAGGTGTAAAATTCCATATTATGTTGTCTATACATCACATTATGTGCTCACTACACAGAATCAGCTCACTTTCCATCACCATATATTTGATGCCCTCTTCCTACACACCCCCACCCAACTCTCCCACCTGCCTCCCTTCTTACTTTCAGGTGACCACTAAACTATTGACTGTGTCCGTGAGTTTTTTTTTCTTTGCTACATTCAGATTTATTTTCCAACTATAAGTGAGGTTATATGTTTCTTGATTCTTTCAGTCTGACTTATTTCACTTAATGAGATAGTTTCAAGGTCCATCCATGTTGTCACAATTGGCTGTATTGCATCATTTCTTATCACTGAGTACTATTCCATTGTATAAGTGTACCACAACTTCTTTATCCAGTCATCTGTCAAAGGATACTTTGCTTGTTTCCATGATTTGGTCACCGTGAACAGTGCTGTGATGAACTTTGGGGTACATATATCATTGCGGATTAAGATTTTCAGGTTTTTTGGGGGTAGATACCCAGGAGAGGGATTACTGGGTCATATGGCAATTCCAGTCCTAGTTTTTTGAGGAATCTTCGTACTTCCTTCCATAGTGGTTGTACCAGTAGTGTACGAGGGCTCCTTTTAGTCCACAGCCTCTCCAGCACTTGTTTTTCTTTTTCTTGTAGATGATAGCCATTCTAACCGGTGGGAGGTAGTATCTCATTGTGGTTTTAATTTGCATTTTCCTAATTGCTAGTGATGTTGAGCATTTTACCATGTATCTGCTGGCTGTTTGTATGTCTTCAAGGGAGAAGTGTCTGTTTAGGTCTTCTGTCCATTTTTTAATTGAATCATTTGTTCTTTTGTTGTTGAGTTGTATGAGTTTTTTTATATATATTTTAGAATTTAGCCTCTTATCAGAGTTATTGTTTGCAAATACTTTCTTCCATTTGTTTGGTTTCCTTTTTGCTCTGTTGATAGTATCCTTTGCTGTATGGAAGCTTTTTAGTTTGATATAGTCCCATTCATTTATTTTTTGCTTTTATTTCCCTTTCCTTTGAGATCAAATTTACAGATTCCTCCCTGAACCTAAGGCCCATAAGTGTAGTACTGATGTTTTATTCTATCTAATTTATTGTTTCAGGTTGTATGTGGAGGTGTTTGATCCATTCTGAGTTAAATTTGGTATATGCTGACAGATTACAATCTTGATTCATTCTTTTGTGCATGGTTTTCCAATTTTCCCAGCACTAGTTATTGAAGATACTTCATTTTCTCCATTGTATGTTTTTGGATTCGTCATCTAAATTGATCTACCCATATATATGCGAATTTATTGCTAGATTTTCAATTCTATTCCTTTGGTCTACGTTTTTGTTTTTCTGTCAATACCATGCTGTTTTGATTATTGTTGTTTTGTAGTATAAAGCCAGGGAGTGAGATGCTTCCAGGTTTGTTCCTTTTTGTCAGGGTTGCTTTGTCCATTCAAGCTTTTTTGTAATTCCATACAAATTTGATGATATTTTGATCTATTTCATAGAAAACTGTCATTAGAATTTTGATGGGGATCACATTAAATCTGTACATTGCTTTGAGTAACAGCCACTTTAACTATGTCGATTCTTTCAATTCATGAACATGAAATATCGTTCTATTTTCTTGAGTCTTCAATTTCTTAATAGGGTCTTATAGTTTTCAGTGTTTAAGTTCTACACATCCTTTTAAAATTTTCTCTGAGGCATTTTATTCTTTTTGTTGTGAGTTCAAAAGTTATTATATTTATTCTGAAATTTCAGTGTTAGTATATAGAAATACAGTTGATTTCTGTACATTGATTAAGTATTCTGCAGTTTCACTGTATTTGTTTATTATTTCTAATAGTTTTCTGGTGGAGTCTTTAGGTTCTCCATATAAGAAGTAATGTCACATGCATAAAGTGATAATTTAACTTCTTTATTCTCAATTTGGATGCCTTTTATTTCTTACTCTTGTCTGATTGCTCTGGCTAGGACTTCCAGTATGATGTTGAATAACAGTGGTGAGAGGAGACATCTCTATTATTCCTGATTTTAGAGAAAAACGTTTTAGTTTTTTACTATTGGGTGTGATTTAGCTGAGGGTTGTCATTTAAGGCCTTTGTTACATTGAGGTACTTCCTTTTTATACCAATTTTTTAAGTGTTTTGATCATAGATAGATATTGTGTCTTATCAAATGCATTTTTTGCATCGACGAATATAATCATATGGTTTTTATCTTTTATTTCATTTATGTGGTATATCACATTGATTGATTAGCATATGTTGAACAACTTCGTGCACATGGAATGAATCCTACTTGTGATATACAATCTTTTAAACTTATTATTGCATTCTATTTGATAGTAATTTGTTTAGAATCACTTCATCTGTATTCATTAGAAATATTGGTCTACAGTTATATTTTTGCATATTTTGGTGTCAGAGTAATGTTTAACTCATAAAATGTAAGGAACTATTGCCTATTCAAATTTTTAGAAGACTTTGAGATAATAAATTCTGTTTGAATGTTTAGTAGAATTCACTAGTCAAATCATCTGATCCTGGACTTTTGTTTTTGGTGAGATTTTGGATGATTATTTTTATTTTCTTATTGTTGATCAGTCAATTTAGATTTTCCAGTTCTTCCTGAAACAGTCTAGGTAGGCTAAATATTTCTAAAAGCTTATATACGTTTTATAGGTTACTGACTTTGATGGCATACAGTCCTTCATAGTATTCTCATATAATCTTTCTATTATTGTGTCAATCATAATTTCCTCACTTCCATATTTTATTTTAATTATTTGTGACTTATTTTTTATCTTAGTGAGTTTGTTAATTTTATTGATCTTTTGAAAAATCAGCTCTTCGTTGCATAGATTTTTTCTATTAATTTTTGTTCTCTATTTCATTTAGTTCTGCTTTAATTTTAACTATTTTGTTTCTTTTAGTGACTTTAGTTTTCATGTTTTTCTTTTTCTAGTTCTTTTTGTAAATAATTTATTGTATTGGTTTTGAGAGGGACAGGTAGATACCCAGCCAGAGATACAGAGAGAAGGAGGAGGGCCCAGAGCAGTCTCCATATTTGAACATCATCAGTTTTCAACATGGTTTTGTTCCACGCAGATGAGGAAGGGGTGCACAGAGTGGGAACTGGGGTAGGGGCCTCCTGCATGGGAGGCACACCCTCTTGAGACAGGGGCCAATCTGTGGGGTGAGAACTGAATGAGGGCCTCCCGCATGGAAGCACACCTCAGTTCAGCATATGGGTCCTCAAGGGCTGGGACTGGGACTCAATCCTTGGTCCCCAGGGCTGCAAAGTGAGTGCATAACCTGCTGAGCCATCCCAACTCCCTCCTTTTTCTAGTTCTTTAGGATGTAATGTTGAGTTATTTGTGAATGTTTTTATTTCTTGATATAGGCATTTAGTTATATAGATTTCCCTTTTAATATTGCTTTCAGTGCATCCCAATAGCTTTGATAAGATGTGTTTTCTTCTCATTTCTTTCAATGTCTTTTTAAAATTTCTTCTTTACACCATTCACTTTTTAGTAGCAAGTTGTTTAATCTCCATGTATATGAGGTTGGGCAAGTAAGTTCATGAACTTATCCTAGAAAAAGTGCTACATATCTCATTGCTGAATATCACTACTAACTTTTGAAGTGCTCCCCTTAGGAAGTTATGCACTGACAACAGCACCAAGTCCACCCTTCAAAGAAACTTTGGAACTCTTTTTCTGGAATGACCATCAGAGCCATCATCATATTACATTTGATGTACTGAATGTCATCAAAATGTCTCTCTTTTTAATAGTTTTTTTATCTTTTGGCAAAGAAAAAAAAGGCATTGGGGGCCAGATTAGGTGAGTAGGGAGGGTGTTTCAATACAGTTATTTGTTTACTGGCTAAAAATTTCCTAACAGACAGTGCTGATGCGTTGTCACGATGCAAAAGCCATTAGTTGTTGGCTGCATCTTTTTCATGAAGCCTTTTCAGCTGTTCCAAAAGGTCAACTTAGTTGACCATTTATCCAGTTGGTACAAATTCATAATGAACAATCTCTTTGATATCAAAAAAGATTAGCAACATTGTTTTGACTCTTGATTTGGATTGACAGAACTTTTTGGTTGTGGAGAATTGGCTGACTTCTACTGTGCACTTTGGTGCTTCATTCAGGGTTGTATTGGTGCACCCATGTTTCATCACCAGGATAACATGGCCCAAATCACCATCTTGGCTCTCCAAAAACTTTGACTCTCCCTTGCTTTTTGTTCACTGATGAGCTCCATAAGGACTACTTTTGCACACACCTTTCTTATGCCAAGATTTTCAGTTAAGGTTTTTCTAATTGTTTTCTCATTGATGTTCACTTGGTTCTCTGTTTCTAACAGCCGTCTGAGGATTTTTTTAATGATTTATTTTATTGTTTGAGAGAAGTTGAGAGAAAGAGAGAGAGAGAGAGAGAGAGAGAGAGAGAGAGAGAGAGAGAGAGAAAGAGAGAGGGCCCAGAATAGCCTCCACAGCTGTACATCATTAGTTGTGACATGGTTTTACTCTACACAGGTGGATGTGGGGCCACTCAGGGTTGGAACCAGACTGAGGACCTCCTGCATGGGAGGCAAGAACCTTCACTGGTGAGCCATGCTGGTGATTACCAGTCTTACCACAGTTCAGCATATGGAATTGTATAGGCTGGGGTCAGGAATCAAACCCCAGACATCACTATTATAAAGCAAGTGCTCAACCACTGGGCTATCCCAGCATCTTTTACCTGACTATTTTGACATACTGTTCCACAAATTTTGCAATGATTCCATCAGTTCTGCTCATTACTTGCCATTCTGACCTCTTTTCATCAATGATGCTTTCTCTCCCAGAAAAATGTTTAATCCATTTGTGCAATGCCATTTTCTTCACAGCTTTATTTCCCATAAATTTGGACTAACATGGCCCTGATTTCACTTCCACTCTTGCCTAGTTTAACAAGATATTAAAAGTTAGTTTATTGCTCTAATTCAAGCTCCAATTTTCTCGAAATGACACACAAAAACATACACAATAGCAATGAATGCCACTCAGCAAGACACCACCACACGTTGACATGAACACAGCTGTGAGACACTGATATACTATGGTTATAAAATCTTACCAAGTTATTTGTACAATGCTATCAATGTAAGCAATTTGGATAAATCAATTGTCAGACATTGTATGTGGTATTTTCTGCTTTCTTTTTGCAATTAATTTCCAACTTCAAAGGTTTGTGGTCAGAGAATGTGCTTGGTATGATTTCAATTTTCTTAAATATGCTGAGGCTTGCTTTGTGATCTAGAATATGGTCTGTCTATCCTTGAGAATGTTCCATCTGCACTAGAAAAGAATTATAGTCTTGTGCTATAAGATGAAGTGATCTGAAAATATCAATTGTATGCATTTGCTGTCATTTAAAGCTAATATTTCCTTATTGTTTTCCTGTTTGAATGATTTGTTTCTGGCTGTCAATGGGATGTTAAGATCCCCTACTATAATTGTGTTTTTGTCAGTATCTCCCTTTAGTTCTATTAGAAATTGTTTTGTAAATTTTGTTGGTACCTGATTGTGAGCATATATATTAATAAGTGTCATGTTTTCTTGTTATATTGTCCCCTTTACCATTATGAAGTGTTCGTCTTTGCCTCATGTTACATTTTGTATCCTGATGTTTGTTTCATCAGATATAAGTATGATCAGATATTCTGTTTCTCCTTGAGTCAGAAGATTTAATGCTTTCAGGAATTTATTTTGTTCTTACAGATTGTCCAAATTACTTGGCATAAAGTTGTTTGTAGTAGTTTCTTTAAATTTTTGTATTTCTGTGGTATCTGTTATCACTTCTTCTCTTTCATTTCTCATTTTCTCTATTGTGGTCCTCTATTTTCTTTGGTGCATCTGGTTAAAGGTTTGTCAACTTTGTTTATCTTAAAACAAAAACAAAAACTGCTCGCAGTTTCATTAAACTTTTGTCTTGCTTTTTTAGCTTTTATTTTGTTTATTTCTACTATGATCTTTGTATTTCCTTCCTTGCACTAACATGGGACGTTTGTGGTTGTTGTTTTGATTTTTGTCAATTTTTTTTTGTCTTTTTTGTTGTTGTTCATGTTTGTTACCCAGTTTTCTTAGGTGTAAAATCAGACTGATTATTTGAAATATTTCTTGTTTCTTTAGATAGTCCTTCATTGCTATACATTTTATTTTTAGGACTGCCTTCTATGTGTCTCATAGATTTGGGTTGTTGTGTTTTTATTTTTGTTTGTCTCAGGATATCTTTGGATTTTTTTCCTTGATCTCATTGTTAACCCATTCCTTATTATTTTAGTACCATGTCATTTAGCCTCTATGCATTTGTGTGTTTTTCAGTTTAGTGGGTATTTTTTGTTTGTTTTTGTTTCTGGTTTTTTGTTTGTTTGTTTTTTGTCTTTGTAGTTTTCTAGTTACATCCCATTTTGGTCAGGGAAGATGCTTAATATGACTTTAATCTCAAATTTATTGAGACACATTTTATGGCTTATCATGGTCTATCTTGGAAAATATTCCATGTGCAATTGAAAAAACGTATATTCTATTGCTTTAGGGTTAAATGCATTTAAAATATCAATTACACTTATCTAGTGTATCATTTAAGGTTAATGTTTCCTTGTTGATTTTCTGTCTAGGAGACCTGTTCATGCTGTCAGTGGGGTATTAAAGTTCCCTGTTGTGATTGTGTTACTGTTGACCTCTTACGTAGGTCAATATTTGCTTTATATATTTAGTTGCTCCTAAGTTGGGTACATAAGTGTTTACAATAATAATGTCCTCTTGTTGGATTTATTCCTTCACTATTATACAATACCCTTCTTTGTCTCTTGTTATAGTTCTCATTTTAAAGTCTATTTTTCTAATATAATTATTGCTACCCCAACTTTTTTCTCATTTTCATTTATGTGAAATATTTTTTTTATCCCTTCAATTTCAGTCTGTGTGTGTCTTTTGATCTGAGATGGGTCTCTTATAGACAGTATATGTATGAGTCTTGTTTTCATATACATTTATCTACCCTATGTTTTTATTTGAATCATTTAATTCCTTTACATGTAAAGTGATTATTGCTAGGTACATGGTTATTGCCATTTTATTATTCATATTTTTGAACTCTGTTTTCTTCTTATTTCTGCTTAAAGAAGTTTCTTTTAACATTTCCTGTGACATTTGCTTGGTGGTAATAAATACCTTTAGCTTTTTCTTTTCTGGGAAGATTTTTATTTCTTCTTCAATGTTAAATGATAGCCTTGCTGGATAAAGTGGTATTGGTTCTGTTCTCTTATTTTTTATCATTTTGAATATTTTTTGCCACTCCCTTCTGACCTATAAAGTTTGTGTTGAGGAATAAGCTTATAGTCTGTCTAATGGGAGCGCCATTGTAACTAACTAGTTGTCTTTCTCTTGATGCTTTTAGGGTTCTCTTTGTTTTTATTTAACCTTATCCATTCTAATTTTAATATGTTTTGTTCTGGGCCTGTTTGGGGTCATCTTGCTTGGAATTCTCTGTACTTAATGAGTTTGTATGTCTATTTTTCTCATAATATTAAGAAAATTTTCAGTCATTATTTTTTCAAATAGATACCCAATCTTTTGCTCATGCTCTTCTCATTCTGCTACTATTATGTTGCAAATGTTGCTACACTTGATGTTGTCCCAAAGGTCCCTTAAACTATTCTTTGTTGTTGTTTTTCCAATTGGGCGTTTTTTGCTACCTTGCCTTCTAAATCACTGATTTGATCCTCTGTTTCACCTAATCTGTTGTTGATTTTCTCTATTTATTTTATTCTTTATTTCTGACTAGTTCTTTTTTTTAATGGTTTCTATGTCATTTTTTATGCTTAATATTTCTTTGTTAAAATTGTTTCTAAGTTAAGCACTATTATTTTATTTTATTTTTTAAGATTTATTATTATTGTTTTTGACAGAAAGAGAGAGAGAAATACAGAGACAGAGACAGAGAGAAGGGAGAGGGCCCAGAACAGTCTCCATAGTTGCACATCATTGGTTTTTCCACATAGTTTCATTCCACAGGTGGGCACAGGGTTGCACAGGGTAGGAACTGGGCCAGAGTCTCACCCCTGTGAGAACTGAACTGGGGGCACTCCCCAGTTCAGCATATGGGT
>PVKE010047591.1:0-11868 GCA_004027555.1 Craseonycteris thonglongyai | reverse complement strand
TCCTGTAGCTGGGCCCACCTCGTGTGCGCCCCGCTCCTGTAGCTGGGCCCACCTCGTGTGCGCCCCCGTCCTGTAGCTGGGCCCACCTCGTGCAAGTCCAAGGGCAGCAGATTTTAACTCAGCCCCAGGCAGGGCCTTCTGGCGGGGCTGCCGGAGAAGGGGGCGGGCTCAGCGAGGTGGCAGAGAACCGTCCGCGGAGGTGCTCGCTCCCTCGCTCACTCTGAGGCTGGTGCCGCGCCGAGGGGCGCAGGGGGCCGGCCTCGGAGGCCTGCTGCCGCTCCCGCAGTCGCGCCCCACGGGCCCGCTCTGCCCCCGCCCCGGCCCGTCCGCTCCGCCCACGGGGCCTGGGCACGCGCGCGCCCTGCCCCCCGCCCCGTACCTGTACGACGTGGTGGCGGCTGCGGGGGCGTCCGCTTCGGCGACGGGGAGCACGTAGACGGCCCGGCTGGGGGCTGCGGCGGCCCTGCCCCTGCGGCCGCCCGCCCGCGGCCGGCGCCCTGGCGGCGCGGCTCCGGGCCCCGCGGGCCGCGCGCCGAAGTCCCGTTGGTACTGAGTGAGCGGCACCTCCCAGCCCGGGTCCCGGGCGCCTGCGGGGGACGCGCGCCTGCTCGAGGCGGCGCCGCCCGGGCCCGGCTCCTCGCTCTCGAGGTCCGAGTAGCTGTGCAGGGTCAGCGGCACCGCCACGTCGGAGCGGTCCAGCTGGTTCCAGCGCCGGGCCAGGCAGCACAGGCGGCTGATGCAGGGCCAGGCCATGGCGACCCGCGCCCGCCGCTCGGCTCCCGGCGCTGCGGCCGCGCCACCCACGCGCGGCTCCCCGTCCCCGCCCGCGCGGGCCTCCCCGCGCCGCCGCAGCGCCGCCCCTTGGCGGGTGGGAGGGGGTCGGCCGTCCGGGAGGAGGTGGGAGTCGGTGACAGCCCGGCGGGGGCGGCCCAGGTGTGCGCGGCTGGAGCGAGGCGGGGACCCAGGAGGAGCGCAGACGCGGGGAGCGAACCCGCCGGGAGGCATTAGCAAGTGTACAGCCCGTAGAATGCTGCAGAATTTAATCCAAAATCTTATAAGTTGGACCTGGCTTCGCAAAGGCCGGGGCCTGAGGGTGACAGCTCCTCGCGGACCGACCGCAGCCAGCACCGGGGCGCAGCGCGGCTGCTGAATTTGCACCGGGCTGCACCGCGGGGATCGCGGGCGCGCAGGGGAGGCGCCGCGACGGGGCACGGGGTCGCCCGCAAGGTTTGGGGCCAGGCTTCCCAGAGAACGCGCGTTCGAATCCGCCTCTGCGTCAACTGCTGTTTGCCTTTACGATGCTACATGTGTGACAGCCAATCCCGTTTTCTTGGCGAATTGGCATTAGCCTTCCACTGACCCTCCCCGGGGCTCTAAAATCCCTAATTTTAAAACGTGGCAATGAGGGCTTTATTTAACCTTATGAAGCTGCCACAAATCTTTGGCCACTGTGCAACATTCCCTTGCCTCCTGAACCTGCACTGCTGTTTTATTGTAGAGCTAAATTTGGGTAATCCTTCAGGCTAAAGGTCAGTCTCGTTTAATGCATGAGAGTATCAGAAACAACTCCCTGGCTGCACTCAAAGGCTTCCTGAATACTGGACAGCAGACCGGTTATAATTATTAACACTGTTGCAACAGCACTCATTACTTAGAGCTCCATTTCAGTCACATACTTGGACAGTATCCAGTCTGCATGCCAGAGAGGACTGCAGTACAGCCTGGCCAGTCACAATACCGGGCCTCCCAAACCACTGTCTGTCTCAGCTTGAAGTCATATCATAGCAAAGTGACACAACCACTGCCCTGGCCCGGCCGCGGCCCAGGAGGCAGCAGGAGACCCATCCAGCGAAGATGCCGAGACTCACACCTGCTCTCCCTGGGGAGCAAGCCAGCTGCCTTTGTGTACCTCTGTGCGCCAGGGCTACCCGCAAGGTGTTTTTGATTAAAACACATCATTCTGCAGGGAAAAAAAGAACAAAAAATAACAGCTCTCCTTGTTGTTGTTGTTTCCGGGGGGGGGTGTTTTTCTGTTTGTTTTATATTTGATGCCCCCTTGTTTAAGGTGACCAGACGTCCCGCTTTTGGCGGGACAGTCCTGATTTTTAACAATTTGTCCCGCGTCCCGCAGCGTTTTTAAAAAGTCCCGATTTGGGGAAAGAATGCACGACAAGCTAGGGAACGGCAGGAGATAGACCAAATTTTTAATCAAGAACCTCCCCCTCCCCCACCCGGTCAATGGTGTCCCGCTTTACCAATGTTAAAATCTGGTCACCTTACCCTTGTTTTTATTTCTTGTTTCATCAAATAACAAAGAGCACGTACCATGTCCTGGACAACGCTGGGTGCTTTTGGAAGGTTTACAGTGTGGTGGAAAGACATGAAAACGAGTATAATAGAACTGGATAAAGCCGGAACAACAGGAAGAAGGCTGGGGCACTGGCCTCACCTCTTGGAGGGAGGGAAGGTGGTTGGGTGCATCGGGTCGCAGCATCCGCGGGTAAGGATTTAGCCAGAGGCAGCACAGTCCAAACCACAGAAAGGGCCTTGGTAGCCCCATTAAGGAGTTTAAAAGTTTTTCATAGGCAACAAGGAATCACAAGTGTTTTTAGAACTCTGTGGCCATATGGGGAAGTACAAGGACATTTTGAGACCAGCTGGAGAACAGTCTCAGCAGTCCAGGTTAGAGACAGGGACTGAACAAAGGCTCAAACCCTGGGGGTGGACAGGGGCTGGATTCTACAAATAAGAGCTTAAGAGGGGAACCTAGAATGGCTCCTAGGTTTCTGGCTTCCACATTCCTTGAGCCAGGAGTGACATTTGAGGTGCTTGCACAATGGGGTCCCACACCTGGAACATAACTGGCATGCAATAGGTGCATGTTAAGAGTATAGAGACAGGGGAAGCCGGAATGGCTCAGTGGGTTAGGTGCTCACTTTGCAGCCCTGGGGACCAAGGATCAAATCCCAGCCCTGGCCCGTGCGGACCCATGTGCTGAGCTGGGGAGTGCCCCCAGTTCAGTTCTCACCAGGGCGAGACCCAGGCCCAGTTCCTGCCCTGTGCAGCCCCGCGCCCACCTGTGGAATGAAACTATGTGGAAAAACCAATGATGTGCAACTATGGAGACTGTTCTGGGCCTTCCCCCTTCTCTCTGTCTCTGTCTCTCTCTGTCAAAAACAATAAAAATAAATCTTTAAAAAAAAGAGTATAGACACCTATGAGGTATAATCTGTTTGGAGGGGCTGAGTGAGGAGTTTCTCCATGCTAAGGACTAACAATGGACACCCAGAAGGATGTCCAACCCCCCAAAGCACCAGCCAATGCTATGTATCTGTGGAGAATGTCACACAGAAAATGTAATAGGGGAAGCCAGGATGGCTCAGCGAGTTAAGCACTTGCTTTGCAGGCCTGGAGACCGAGGATCGAATCTGAGCCCTGGCCCACGTGGACCCATATGTTGAACTGGGGTGTGCTTCCCATGTGGGAAGCCCCCCGCCCACCTGTGTGGAGCAAGACCATGTCAAAGACTGATGATGTACAACTATGGAGACTGCTCTGGGCCTTCCCCCTTCTGTCTCTCTCTGCCTCTGTAAATAAATAAGTAAATAAATAAATAAAATCCAGGGATCCAATCAGATGCAGAGAACATGGATGTAGAATAACGTATAAAAGGACTAAGACTGGTAGATTGTTGTTTTCTTTTTTAAGATTTATTTTGTTTTGACAGAAACAGAAAGGGGAGGGCCCAGAGCAGTCTCCACAGCTGTATGTCATTAGCTTTGGACAGTTTCATTCCACTCAGGTGGGCACAGGGCTGCGCAGGGTGGGAACTGGGCTGGAGGCCTCCCGCATTGGAAGCTCGCCCTGGCAGGAACCGAACTGGGGGCCTCTCACATGAGAAGCACACCCGAGTTCAGCATATGGGTCCACATGGACCAGGGCCAGGACTCAATCCTCGGACCCCGGGGCTGCAAGACAAGCACTCAACCCACTGAGCCATCCCGGCTTCCCCAGACTGGTGATTTTTGATGCCGAGTGAAACATGGAATTCAGAGGAATGTCTTTGTATTTGGATTTGCTCTTAATGTTAACTTTTGGTTAGTATACTTATCTTTATGAATACAACCATATACACATTTTTTAAAGGACTTATTTTATTGAGAGGTCAGAGATAGAGAAGGGGGAGGGGCCAGAGCAGCCTCCATAGTACTTGTACATCATTAGTTGTGACATAGTTTCATTCCAGAGAAGTGGATGTGGGGCTACACAGGGTGGGAACAGAAGTGGGGGCCTCTTACATGGGAGGCGAGAACCTTCACCATCATCCTGGCAGTTACCAGTTGTGCTGCAGTTCAGCATATGGGTTTGCACAGGCCAGGGCCAGGATTCAATCCCCAGACCTCATGGTTGCACAAGCACTCAATTTGTTGAACTGTACAGGCACCCCTGATTTCATTTTTAAAACCATATTGTGGGGAAGCCGGGATGGCTCAGTGGGT
The DNA here is from genome assembly GCA_004027555.1 of Craseonycteris thonglongyai. NCBI lineage: Eukaryota > Metazoa > Chordata > Mammalia > Chiroptera > Craseonycteridae > Craseonycteris > Craseonycteris thonglongyai. The sequence goes on along the minus strand of PVKE010047591.1, from coordinate 7,369 downwards.
TAAGCGCTCACTTTGAAGCCCCAGGGACTGAGGATCGAATCCCAGCCACGGCCTGTGTGGACCCATATGCTGAACTGGGAAGTTCTCCCAGTTCAGTTCTCTCTCTGTCTCTCTCTCTCTCTGTGTCAAAAACAATAAATAAATAAATAAATAAATAAAATAATATCTTTAAAAAAAATTAAAAAAAAAACAAAAAACAAAACCATACTGTATTTAGGTATCTAGTTTTAATAAAGAAATTATTTTTTGTTCAACTACATAATTTGTAATTTTATTATGTATGTCATCTGACACTCAATGAAGGTTTAGTGCTTCCCAAACCACACTTTAAATCAAAGCTTAGAATCATTGAGGCCTTTGTTATAAAGTTTTCTAGGGCTCTCTGGGGGGAAAAAAAAAGAGTACGGAGAAACTCAGCGAGTTCAGAGCTCAGAAAACATCCTCATGAAGGTAACTGAAGCCACAATTAGAGTGAGACAGCAGCAGCCAAGGGTACATTCCTAGGGATGCCATATTTAAGAGGCCAGAGGTGACTCGGCCTGAGGCACTCGAGCCAAGCAGAACAGTGTCTTGGGGTAATCAAGTGTTAGCACAGAAGCCAAAATGAGAAAATAAAAAACCCTTGTGGGCAAACGGGAGTAGGGACAATTGCCGTGACTGTGGACGTAAGGCTTGTGCTTATGGAGCTGGGCACTGACCTCCAAGTCCTCTCATGCTCACAGGCTCCAGCAACAAGAGATGAACACAATTCTTTAGGGACTTGACCTTCTAAACGCCCCTTCCCTCACCCTCAAAAAGCAGGAAGGAGACAGGTCTTCGTAGGCTGTTTTCTTGGTCTGCCCTCCCGCAAGCCATGCATTTCATTTTGGGCTCCATATGAAATGTCCATGTGATCTCAGCCTCCCATCCCATCTCTGAAAAGCACTTCTTGCCTCATCTGTGCGCCAGTGTTGTTAGCATCATGTACTCAGAAATGGGAAAGCACAGCAGTGTGATCTTGGGCAGGCCCCACCCACAACTGCCCTGGTTCTTCATGGCCTCGAGGACTGGGTTAAAAAAACTCTGGCTCCTGGAAGTGGTATTGTTTTAGAATAGAATCTTCTGCCTGGTAAGAATAACTTGTACTTCACAGTAGAGAAGTCTGGTATGGTGGAAAATAGATTTGAAGAAATGCCAAATCCTGGACAATTTCTGTGTTGGGTACAGGCTGTCATTCAGCTTTCAACACCAAGTGAGGTGGGCCCCACACCGCTTTTCATAAAGCCCAACACATCCCTGCACGCTGCAGCCCGGCCTTCACTCCTCTCCAGGATAAGGTGCAAGATTTGGTACAACCTTTTGAGGCCACCAAGACTAAAAACCCCTATAAATCTGCTCAAGAAAAACTTAAATTCTCTAATTATATTTCCCAGAAATAATTCCCAACCATGAGGGCAAGTTAGTTCCATGCAGCCACTATGACGACCAGTGTCTGTTATTTCAGTAAGATGCTTCAGTTCAAAGAATATACATCTGCAAATGTAAGATGCAACTAGGCTCAGATTCAAGTCTGAATTTATCCAAGTCTTAATTACGCTGCAATTTCAACCTAGAAAGCAAAAAACTAAATATAGCTTTTTGTATGTCACTCACTTCCAAAAAACTTTACCTTTCTTGGGAAAATTTAGAAAATATTGCAAATGTTGTTTCAGATCATATCAGAGAGAAGGCACTCTTTTTACCAGTTTATCAACCCAGGAAAGGAGTAGGCAGGTCAGAGTAAATGCTTAGCAAAGATGCTAGAAAGCCACTGCGCAGGCGCCAGGGCCTCCACGGTTCACTCAGGTCTTTCGCTGAGCACTCTGCCAGGCTCACCGCTCAAAATGTGTCAGACGCAGCAAGATGCCAGGGCAGCTTTACTGCTCTTCAAAAGTGACACACAGCTATTTACAAACTAGAGATATAAACCTTTATTTCACAACTTTGTCATAATTCACTTTCTAATAAGACATGTGCTGAAGACACAGTTTAACACACTGAGGAAGCTAGATGCTGGGAGTAAACATGTGGTCACTCCAGGGCCGATGTGTTCCTGGGACGTTCAGGCAGCCTGGACCAGGTGCACCAGTATCGTCCACCCCAGTTTTACTTAGAGCCACCTCCTTTTTTGGGGTTGTTAGTCCTCATTTCATGCCAAATTTTCACTAGAGGTTCCCTGTTCTTCCAAATGAGTTCATGACCATAAGTAATATACCATCTGGAGAAAAGAAAAATAAAGCAGGTCTAACAACATTCAAACAGTATGACATACAAATGGTAATAAGTACCAAGATGACATCAAGTTGACATTTAAAAAATTAAATGCCACTGTCATTTACTATCTAGCTTATTAAAACAGCTGACTAATTCATTTGATGTAGATCTACTATTGATCTTTAAAATATGGTGTATGTAAAAGGTCAAAGTAGGATGGACCATGTGTGACTGCTCAGAAAAAGCCCTGCACACCACTACTTCTGATTCACATAGTATCACTTTTTCTGTTACAGACATGAGGAAACCAAGTCTGAAAAAAATTAAATTCTCCTCAAGGTGCGAACAGCTTCTAAGTGGCCAATCAAGGACTCACTCTAAGGTCAGACCAATTCTAAGCCTGGTAAGAAATGAAAGATTACTGATTATAAATGCTTAACCAGAACTTGTTAACCAGTTGCTTGAGAGTGCTGGTTGCTACAGTTCCGATTAATGGAGAGTCTACTTACTTTTATCTGGCATCTACCAGTCCCCATGGGTGCCAGTTAACTGAGTCTACTATAGTTCCTTCCAATCACCATTCTCCTGTTAAAAACTTTCTAGGGGAAGCTGGGATGGCTCAGCGGGTTAAGCGCTCACTTTGCAGCCCTGGAGCCCGAGGATCAAATCCCAGCTCCGGCCCATGTGGACCCACATGCTGAGCTGGGGTGCGCTCCCAGTTCAGTTCTTACCAGGGTCTATGCAGGAGGCTCCCGGCCCAGTTCTTGCCCTGTGCAGCCCTGTGCCCACCTGTGGAGTGAAACTATATGGAAAACTAATGCTGTTAACTAAGGAGACTGTGCTGGGCTCTCCCCCTTCTCTCTGTCTCTCTCTCTCTTGTCAAAAACAATAAAAAGAAATCTTAAAAAAAAGAAAAAAAAACAACTCCTGAAGCAATGAGCTGAGGAAGCTGAAACTTGCTCAAGCTGCACAACTAGGAATCACCAGAACCGAGACCAGATCGAAATGTGACTCCAACACCTGTGCTCTCACCGCTGTGCTATCCTGTAGCATCTGGGGAGCATCTCCTATAAGCTGAGGAACACATACTGAGTGACAGATGACAAGGGTCTGTCTCTGAGAAGTCCACACACCCAGGTACTGCAATATCAGGTGCCCTACCCCAGGGCAGCATAGGCTACAAGTGTAACTAACTCAAGGGCACCTACCTCCCCTCCTGGCCTGGGGGAAGCTGGGAGGGCTTCCTGAAGGAGGTTGACTTGGAATAGCTATTAATGAAAGCTTGTATTATTGAAAACTTTATTTTTGGCCTGGCCTCTCTAGATTTCCTATTCCCTGAGGTAGAGGCCAAATTTTGTTGATCTCTGCATTTCTGATCACCTGACTGAAACAGTGCTCTATTTGACTTAGATTAGTATCAGAACAGCAGTTTAAGGTTTTAACATTTTTCTAAATAGATTTATTCTATTGTTTGAGAGAAGGTGAAAGAGACAGACAGACAGACAAAGAAGGGAGGAGGGCCCAGAGCAGTCTCTATAGTTGTACATCATTAGATGTGACATAGTTTCATTCCACATATGAAATGCAACTATGTGGGGCTGTGTGGGGCAGGAACCGAACTGGAGGCCTCCTATATGAGAGGTGAGAACCCTCACTGCACACGGTGGTTACCAATTGCGCTGCAGTTCAGCACATGGGTTTGCACAGGCCAGGGCCAAGACTCGATCCCTGGATCTCGAGATTGCAAGGCAAGTGCTCAACCAGTGGAGATATCACAGCTTTCCACCATTAAAATTTTGAAAAATAAAGAAAATCAGTAAATTTACACGAAGAAAAAAAGAACCTTCAAAAAACATGCAAATTAATAGGCATGTAAAGGAATTCTTTTGGGCTTACGAGTCAATTCCGTAGTGAATTTAGAACAAGAGAAAAAGGATCACTCTAAGATTCAAATGCAATTGTAAAAACTCTTGCAAGAAATGAATCACTTGTCAGGAACTCTCTATTAATAAAGTGTTCTTCCCAAATCTTTTTTTTTTTCTTTTCCTATTTTTATTGTTAAATTTATTGGAGTGACATTGATTGGTAACAATTACATAGGCTCCAGGAGTACAATTCTACATTACATTGTCTGTGTATTGCATTATGTGCTCACCACCCAGAGTCACCATATATTTGATGCCCCTTTACCCTCAGGGAACCACTAAACTATTGCCTGTGTCCATGGGTTTTTGTTTCTTTGTTACTTTCAGTTTATATTCCACCTATAAGTGAAAATCTTTTTAACCTACTCATTTCAAGGAAAATGATCAAATACTTTAATCTCACAGGTATAGCATTCTGACTACACATGTTAAGTTCAAATTTAATTGGTTATTTGGCTAAACTAAAAATTAGGAAAACATTTCAAAACAACCAGTTTCTGACGTGTCTCTTCTGCCACAGCAGCAGCCACCTCCCAGCCTGGTGCTCAGTCTGAGAGTCTTGCTCTGCATGGACTATGTGACTTTGGACAAGCTCCCTTCTTTAAGGAATTTGCTTTTAGTAAAATGAAATACCTCACAGGATTTCAAGAATATTACATCAGTCCTTAGCTTATCTATAAAGCAAACATTCAGTATGTGTTAGCTATTATTGCAACAGTACAAGTAAAGACCATAAAATTTGGTAAGGGACATAAAAGTCAATGCAGTTCAGGAGGATACTAACGGAATCCTTACCATTAGCAAAGATTTCTAAATCTAGATTAAAGATGTTAGAAAAGATTAATTCTGGATATTACAGAGTTAGTAAATGAAAGCAGTTGAAATTAGAAATAGCAAAGAGAAAGGATTCCTCTGTCTTTCAGATCCTGGATTTTAAAGTGCATTTGATCCAATTATTTTCAGAATAAAAAAAAGGTCATCTAATTATAGTTCAGAAGAATAAAAACCTGCTGGGGAGAAGATCCTTTAAGTATACATAGAAAGATCCAGATAAATTTAGAGTTTATAAAACAGAACGCTTTTTCATAAGTCTATGTTTCTCATACTGTATGTAATATCAGGTCAGTTTCTATTAGTTATAATGTACTACTGTTAAAGAAAGCTAGAACTCACATATGCTTTAATCATCAATGAAAATTATAAATGGTGTACTAGCACTTAATTCTATCACTTACTGGATAAAACTGCTTGCTCCACTAAAAACCAAATAAGGGCAAAAGGTAACATTTATGCAAGAAGAGACAGGTCTTCAGGTGATCCAGCACATCACATACGACAATAGCTAATAAAGGGGCTCTCATGGTCAGATGGGCTCCAGGAGTCCTAAGGATGTTCTGTGACAGAGATATTACTCTTTTAAGCAAAATTCCATCATCTGAAGCACAAATGGAAGACAATGCAATTGTACTCAATACGGTGTGATGGGGAGGGAAGGGCTCTGGATCTGGGTTGAAAGCGCTGCTCTGCTACTCAGCTGTTTGACCTGGGGGAAATCACCTGAGCCCATCAATAAAATGGAGGTAGTGATAGTATAACGTAAGGTAACTAGCTCAGCGCCAGCCTGTGTGTGGTCACCACTGGTTTATGGTCTCTGGCCTCCATGCCAGTCACACAGCGAGCACACACACACTCACTCCGGCAGGAAGAGCTCTACCCACCCAGTGTCTGGTGAGATGGAGGTCAGGGTGGGGTCAGGGCAGGGAGAGGAGGCCTGAGAATAGGGAAAGGAGGTGACAGCCCAGATTAGGGGGCTGAGGAATCATGACAGGTTAGGGGTTGGGGTGACCCGAGGTTAAGGGCAGATTAAAGGCATAGCCAGTCTCTTTCAAACAACCGAGGCGGGGGTGGGGCTGATACTCATATCACACCTCACATGGTGAAACTGGGCTAAGCCAAAGCAAACTGTAGTGAGGATTCCTCACCTGCCTCTCCCCCCAAATCTACCTGCCCTGCTTCACGGAGCTTCCTTATTTTGCCTTCCTCAGGCGTGAAGAGCAGATGACCCAAAAAAGCAGTGTGGCAGTCAATTACATTCAAACTTACATTCCAAAGAGAGCTCCCCCAAGATGTGCGGCATGATCAAAAAATTTCCATCCCAGGATCATTCCTGCTGTATCCATGGCAATGATGGCTTTTAGGGCCTGCAAGCCAGCAAAAGAGAACAGAACTGGTACAACTTTGATTCCTCCAGCACTGACACAGTCAATATAAAAATGTCCCCATTGTCCCCATACTTCACTTTATAAAAATACTCACATTCCCTGCGGTGAAAGTGAACATTGGAAGGAAGATAATGGCCAGCCTCCCTTCTGGGATCTTAGTGCAGACAGCTGCAAGGACTGTCATGATGGCCCCTGACTACAAATTAACACATTGGTGAAAATGTGAAAGTCTCAATGTGCAACTGCTTCATTACCACAACGTTGAAAGCAGCAATACTTTTTCCAGAAAGTTAACAAGCCACAAATTCCTAGTGAGCACAAAGCTTAAAAACTATCAGTTACTAACATACAAAATACCAGTCCAAATCCATCACATGGTAACCACCTGAAAAGGATTTAACTACAGGCAATAAGATGTGTAACAGCCAACATGGGAGCGCTTAATGAACTTCAGGGACAATGTTAAGCATGTCAAATGCATCATTTCATTCAATGACTAAAAAAGAACTTCCCAAATCTCAACAAAGCTATCCCAACCTGAGAGTGAACATAAATTTGCCCAGAAAAACCCACGTGTGAAATTGCTTCCAAGTATAATGTTTTATCTTTAAAAAATCATGTGAAATTTGCATCCCATTTTATAACAAAATTAACTCTGCCCTAAAAACCTCTGAGCAGGGGAAGCCGGGATGGCTCAGTGGGTTAAGAGCTCACTTTGCAGCCCTGGGGACTGAGGATCGAATCCCGGCCCTGGCCCATGTGGACCCATATGCTGAACTGGGGAGTGCCCCCGGCTCCCAGTTCGGTTCTTATCGGGGTGAGACCCCAGCCCAGTTCCTGCCCTGTGCAGCCCTGTGTCCACTATGGAATATGGAATGACACTATGTGGAAAAACCAATGATGTGCAACTATGGAGACTGTTCTGGGCCCTCCCCCCCTTCTGTCTCTGTATCTCTCTCTCTCTCTCTCTCTCTCTCTCTCTCTCTCTCT
>PVKE010047590.1:0-11868 GCA_004027555.1 Craseonycteris thonglongyai | reverse complement strand
ACACACACACACACACACACACACACACACACACACACACACAGCTGTCTGGAAATGATCCAGTCATGCAATATAAAAAATAGAGATATTTATGACTGGATTTTTTTCTGGACAGCCCTTGTATATATACTCCCAGAGAGCCAGAGAGCTTCTACCCTGCCTGTTCTCCAGCACACAGGAAGTGTTCAACGTTCTCCATCCTAGGCTGGCTGCCTGGCATTTTGCCCTGCCACTGTGCTCCAGAAGAGAGGAGGGTCTTTTTTTCTCAATCACATTCTTGCCTGACTCAGGTGCCTTTGCACCTCCTGCTCCAGCCTGCAGTCTTTCCTTGGGGAAGGAGGGGATGAGACCCATCACATGCCTTATAGTTTTGTTTATGGTCGCCCAGGCAGCTTCTTTCTACTGCCCCCTCCCTTCATGCCCATAGAATACTTTCTTTGCTGCGAACCCCTGTTCAGGTCTCCATTGTCTTTGATGTGTGCAGGCAAAATGAACCCATTGAGTTCAGTAACAAAACTTTAGTGGCTCTCTGTTGCAATACATTTACAAAATGGCAACAAAACCCAAATTCCCTAGCCCACCTGACGTCCCCTCCGTGGTGTACTCCCGATCATTATTCCAAGTGCATCATCAACCACTACCTTTTGCAAACACTGTCCTTCCGTTACAGCAAGAGTGGGAGGCTGGAGGAGGCTGATGCAGTACCGAATTACAGATCAGCGAGACAAAGGAAAGCAATGTAAACCTTTATTGAAACATGTTTTAAGAGAGAAATAGGCCAAGCCAAGAGAGACAAAAGGCCTCCCAATAGTTTGGGGGTTTGAGTTTTTATTGCTGGCATTAAACCAGCCCTAGAATTGACTTATGGACTCAGGATATCTGATGTGTAGCCTTAGGACATTTGATTGGCATGTGTAGGTCATATAACTGTTTCCTTTTTGCTCATGTCCTTACCCAGAATGCATACAGAAAAGCCCATGGGGGTAGGGGGCAAGCCTTTATGGCTGTTATAATTTTTTTATAATGAGGCTGGGTGTCAGGCAAAGAACAAGTTCCAATAGTTTGCACAAGCATCAAAAACCAGTCAATTCTGTTTGGCGTCTTATCTCCCTTTTCCTGGGAGATATATATATATATTTTTAAAGATTTATTGTACTATTTTTGACACTGAGAGAAAGAGACAGACAGACAGAGAGAAGGGGGAGGGCCCAGAGCAGTATCCATAGTTGTACATCATCAGTTTTCGACACGGTTTTGTTCCACATAGGTGGGCAGGGGCCATCGTACAGGGCAGGAACTGGGCTGGGGGCCTCCTGCATGGGAAGCTCACCTGGGCTGGAACCAAACTGGGGGCCTTCAGGGCATGAACCCACTGAACCTTTCTAGCATCCCCTCCTGGGAGACTTTAACAGAAAGATTCATCTCTAGGGGCTGGGCCTGGGCGGTCCCAGGGGAGTGGACATGGGTGGTGTGATGCACTGATCATATTACCTCCTGCCCTGCCTGTTGCTCATGCCTCGCTTCCTATTCAACACCTCTGCCAAAATGAGTTTTTTACTGTTCCACACACACACACACAAGCCTTGCTGTTTCCTGCTGTCACCACTCTGTCTGAGCTACTTTTTTAATCTCTGGGATCTAGTTTCCCATCCCCAAATCTGCAATAGACTGAAGAAGTTTTTCTCATCTTTCCAGGCCCAGTACAAATGCTGACCTACTCCTGACTGAAAGCATCCTTCATCCCACCATAGTTGGTTTCTGCCTCCTTTGTTTTTTCTAGCATTTCACACCCCTCTAATTGGATGCATTTCCTTCTATCTTCATTCAACAACTGTTAAGAACCTACTGTGCACACAGTGTTACAATGATTTCTATCTCTGTATCTTTTGGGGTCTCAAGCAGGAAGCAGATGGCACAGGCAGATTAGGATTATTCAGAGTTTAATAAATGGACTATTTACTGAGGAGTGGACAAGTTGTAAAGAAGCACAGGGAATAGTAAGTGCTTCCCACCCCTGCCTGAAGAGGTTAAAGAGGGAGGGCTGTTCAAGGTCATGTGCAGAAAGTCACCTGGACAGGAGCTGGGACCTTTGCTTGAGGGGTGTTCTTTCTCCAGAGCTCTTTCCCTGGATTATGAAAATACCAGGAAACCAGTAACGTGACCTTTTCTTTTCATCTAAATCTGCTGGAACACAGACCTCCTGCCAGATCTGAGATATCTTTTCATTCTGTGTCTGAAAAATACAAAGCATCCCCATCCCCCCCCTCACCCTCCAAATAAAAAAGAGTCTACCTCTCTTGTCCTCAGACTGAATCTAAACTATCTCAGAATATTTTCTTTACTTGGAGATGGCTGGATAGAGCTTTGCTTTGCTTACCTTTAATTACCATTTTTGAGGGACAGATACAAGGGTCAGAGAGGCCTTAAAGGTTAAAGGAACTTAGCCGGGGGCAGAATGCAAATACTTATCTCAGGAGACAAGGCTGAAAATCTGAAATTGTGTGAAAAGTGCAGAGACCTGAGCGTTCCCTGAGGCCTGTTTCTTAGCCCATTTTCTTCTTTCCATGTGGACCGAAAAAGGAGCTGGATGGCATGCAGGTATTAATCAGGTTTGAATGAGCTCCACTTTTAGGCCACGGGAGGAGCAAGAGTTCCCTGCAGGAGGGGAAAAGGTGGTCAGAGAACTGCGGTCCAGTGAGAATTCTTAGCTGTGTGCCTGGCTTGTCCTCCCCATGAGACTAGGTCACAGGGGTGGCAAACCTTTTGGTGATTGAGCGCCTAAGTTTATGAAATAAGAGTATAGCCGCTCGACTCGCGTGCCAACCCATCAAGTGAGATAGAGGTATCAATTATTTTTATGTCTATAAGAGGCATAGGATGTTTTTATAACAAAAAACAATAATTCTGCGTGCCGAAATAATTGCTCCGCGTGCCACTTTGGGCACGCGTGCCATAGGTTCGCCACCCCTGGACTAGGAGCTACTTGTTGAAAAAGGTCATGCCATACCTACCTCTTTGTCACAAAGCAGGTGCTCAATAAATGTTTCTCGAATAAAATTGTCTTTGTCCTGATTGTACTCTGTTTAGTCTTCATTTGTGAGGTGTATGATACAGAAGTGTTGAATACACTTTGATTCTTGGAGTTTTAAGTGAATTCAACATATTAAGCTACATATCAGGCATTGTGTTATGATGTGGGAACAGAGACAAAATCAGTGTAGCTCTGGCCTCAAAAAAATAGGATAAATGATGAGTGCTATAAAGAGGATTGCTCAGGCTGATAGAAGAACACAGAGGAGAGGCCCAGAGGTTTTGAACTAGACTATGATCTGTGAAATGTTGACGTAAGTGGAGCCATTTTAAAATAGAACACATATCTTGCTCCTCGAACCTTTGGAAGGTTTGAACTGGGCAAAATGATCTTTGGAATGGGCCAAAGCAACACTGTCTTACAAACAACTGTTTGCAGAACTAACAGGAAAGCAAACATTCTGACCACCACAAGGACTGTTGATTAGGGACACTCCTTCTGAAGATAAAATGAGTAATCAGCCATGTATAGTTAAAGAGTAACTCAGCTAGTTAGGACCGATAGAAATTTCTTTCCTCTATTCATGTAATCATTTTTCTTTTCTTCCTCATAAAAACCCCTTGCTTCCACCCTATAATCAGGACACAATTTGGTTTTCTGCCTGAATCTGTGCCCCTGAATTGCAATTCTGTGATCTCAAATAAATTCTTGTTGCCTCTTGCTTTGGTTTTCTATCTTTAGGTTAACAGATTCAAGAAACTTCCCGGAGGAAGTGACATCTAAGCTGAGAGACACGGAGAGTCGCAAGAAATGGCTTCAGTGAGTGTAACAGAAGGTTGTAGCGAGAAGAGGAATATTGGACAAGCCACAAAGTATCAGTGTTCTGTCAAAGGCTCACTAACTTCATTCTGAGAACCATAGGGATCTGACAGGGTCTAAGCAGAGAGTGACACCCCAGCACCTTGCTAGGCACTGAAAATACAACAGAACACAACACAACACAGATGGTCTTTACCTCATGGACCCATTTTCTGTTGGAGAGTGGGCAGGAAGAAAGTGGCAAAGGTGACTTCCAGGTTTTGTAGTCATGTGACTGGGTAGCTAGTGGTGCTCTTTGTTGTTGGGGAATAAAGGAGAATGAGCAGGTTTTGAAATGTACAGGGTCCAGCAGAAGTAACACCCCTATTTTATTTTATATCACATTACTTCATTACATTACATTACATTGTATTGTATTATTTAAAAAAGGGCATTACTACTGCCAGACCCTGTATTTTCTAATACAGACCCTGTATTTTACCAAAGGGAACACACCTTAAGATACTTAAGTCCTACTGAGGCAGTGACTGCTAAATTTCTCTTAGTATCTATTTCCCCTTCTCTCATCATAATAGAGCCATTTATTTTTAGCTGGGTACATGACTACCCAAAAAGAAAACTACCAAACTACATTTTCTAGCTTCTCTTAAAGCTGTGTGTGACCATATGACTAAGTTCCAGCCAAACGTGCAAGGGCCCGTCCAGAAGATATCCAGCCATGTAACTGTTCTCATATTGACAGTGGCTGATTTTTTTCTGGATGGCCCCCATATGTAAGGAAAAGTAACATGTTACTTCTGGATCTGGGGGAAGCGGGGATGGCTCAGTGGGTTAAATGCTCACTTTGCAGCCCTGGGGACCGAGGATTGATTCCCGTCCCAGCCCTTGTGGACATATGCTGAACTGGGGAGTGCTCCCATGTGGGAGGCCCAGCCCCCAGCCCAGTTCCTGGCCTGCGTGGAACCCCACCCACCTGTGTAGAATGAAACCATGTTGACGTACAATTATGGAGACTGCTCTGGGCTTACCTCATTCTTGCTGTCTCTCTGTCTCCGTCAAAAACAATACCAAGAAAGAAAAAAAAAAAGAAAACTGGATCTGGTCCCAGTGGAATATGACAGTGGAACCGGAGCACCTATTTGCAACAGAACATGAAGTCATGAAGAAAAATTGTTCTACCAGTTTGGACTTGAACATCAAAAAGAAATAAACTTCCATTTTGATTAAGCCATTTTTGAATTTAGGTTTCTTTTATATTGGCTATACTCAGGATCTTAATAGCACATCCAACCTAAGCAAAATTGTGAAATAGGCAAATTGTGAGCTGTGTTTCGTTTTCCTCCACCTTCTTCAATGTGATCCACTCCACAGGCATCCGGGATCTTCATGTCATCCCCCAGATCCCCACTGGTTAGCCAGAGTCCTCATGCTTCCAATGCCCCCTGTACATCTCTCTCACCCACAACCCATTCACATTTACCTATCATGTGTCTTTTATTCAGTGATAGGGACCTTTTCTCCTTCCAACCTCCTGAGACAGGTATGCCACTTTAATGTGAAAACACAAAATGCCAGTAGATACAGCTTCATGTACTACCTAAAATTGGGTTGGGGATTCACGCAGACATGGGCTTGATTTTGAGTTTTGCCACTTCCCGGGTGGATGAGTCAGAGACCTTTATGTTCCCAGGCTCCTCATTTGTAAAATGGTGATAATATTAGCACTGACTTCACAGAATTGTTATACCAATAAAATATAATAAAATATAGCATTTGGTAAAGATTCTGGAAGACAGTGAGAGTGAAATTAATTACTACTCTTCCAGAAATGTGTATTTTCATTCAGGTCCTTGGTCCTGTTTTTAAAGACAACTGGAAACAGGGTTCCACAGCCTCACTTAGTGTGCTCGCTTCATCGTTGCTGCAACTTGGAAATCTTTCCTCATGTCTTCCAAGCTGTCTCTCACCACCACTTAAACCTCATGTATGATCAGCAAGGACACATGGTCAGCTTCCTCCCTGAGATTCTTTTTCTTTAAGATTTATTTTGTTTGAGAGAGAGAGAGAGAAGTGGGGAGGGCCCAGAGCAGCTGCCATAGTTGTGCATCATTAGTTATGACATGGTTTCATTCCACACAGGTGGATGTGGGGCCACATGGGGCGGGAACTGAACTGGGGGCCTTCTGCATGGGAGGTGAGAAGCCCTGCCACCCAGCCATCCTGGCGGTTACCAGTTGTGCCTCAGTTCGGCATATGGGGTTGCATGGGCTGAGCCTGGGAATCAAACCCCAGACTTTGTGATTGCGAGGCAAGTGCTCCAGCGCTGAGCTTTCCCAGCATCCCCTCCCTGAGAATCTTTGGCTTCTTGCTCTCCAGGTTAAAAATCTTTGAGTTCCTTATTGTTACATCACAAAACTCATCATCTACTTATGGGATAATTTAATAATTTTATTACTCTTTTTAGGAGTCACAGGGAGGTTTTAATAGCATTGATTTAGAAACCCCAGAAAACCCAATTTGTAAAAAAAAAAAAGCAAAATACTACTTTATCTTAAGCAGGGCTGTGCCCCAAACTCTAAGCTGAAGGTTCCCAAAATATGCTCCCTGGATCAGCAGCATCAGCGCAACCTGGGAACGTGTTTGAAATTCAGATTCTTAGGCCCCGCTCCAGACCCCTGAAATCAGACACTCTGGTGGGGCCCCGCAGCCTGTGCTTGAACAAGCCCTTCTGGTGATTCTGATGTTTGTTAAAGTTGGAGAACCACCACTCTGTGCAAAATGACACTGATAAGGATTGAGGCCCGGGGCACAAAGGGAAGTCCACTGTTTCCTCCGCAGTCAAGATCCAAATCCTGGGCTTTCATCACCTCTCGTTGGCAGCAAAAGGAGGGAAGTGGCCGTGTAGTAGGGAAGTGGACGCTTCTCAACTAGCCAGGCGAGACTGAGCTCCTACCACTGAGAAAGGAAGATGGGTGGGTCTGCCCCGAATCTGTTCACTGCTTTGGCATCACAGAAGAGAGCCACTAACTCCTAGTGCCCTTGTCCCAGTAAATGTGACCCAGTTCGCATCCTAGAATCTGAACAACAGATGAGTAACTCCCAGGGAGGAAGGACGGAAGGGAGTGGAAAAGCTTCCCTGAAAGAGGAGTAACAACTATCCCACTGCTGGGAGCTACAACTCTGCTGGTTTCTCCCCCTCTCAGTTTTCTGTGGGAAATCAATTCCCTCGGCTGTTTTTAACTGAATTTATTTATTTTTGATACTGTGAACTAAAGCACCCTAAATTGTGGAGGTACTTTATGATGTGTGTTGGGAAGTATTAAGAAATAGATGTAAAAATTTTCCATATCAAAAGCTTGGGCTTATTTCCAAAAGCAGAACTTTCCATAGCAAAGTATCATCTGTTTTCTAATTGCTCTAGAGGTCAAAGGAAATGAGTGTGGAGGACAGTGTGCAGGCACCAACTAAGGACCTCAATCAAGGTCAGGCTTTACCAGATGGTGCTGGCCAGTGTGTCTGTGAGCTGTTGTGTCAGGAAGGCGGTTTGTAGTGAAAGATACTAGTAAGAACACCGTATTTTTGTTGTTGTTTTATTTTTTATTATAGTATGAAGCTAGAAGCTCTACTTTTGCCCAGTTCTTTTTTTTTATGATTTAATTTTATTGTTTTTTTGATAGAGAGAGAGACAGAGAGAAGGGGGAGGGCCCAGAGCAGTCTCCATAGTTGACGGCATTAGTTTTCCATATAGTTTCACATATAGTTTCACTCCACAGGTGGGCGCGCAGCTGTGCAGGGCAGGAACTAGGCCGGGAACCTCCCGCATAGGTCCCGGCAAGAACTGAACTGGGGGCACAGCCCAGCTCAGCACATGGGTCCACCTGGGCCGAGGCCAGGATTTGGTCCTCAGGCTCTGGGGCTGCAAAGCGAGTGCTTAACCTGCTGAGCCATCCCAGCTTCCCTCTTCTGCCCATTTCTGTGTTTTATAAATCAGTAATATTCAAAATTTGATGTATTTGATTCTGAAAAGTCTCTGTGCCCTGGACTTCAGCAAAGAACAATATTTTAACACATGAGGAGAAAATTCATAGACATCATGTCTAAAAGTTTATGAACTTTATTATTGTCCTGTTTTATTGAAGGAAGACAAAATTATGCCTTTTACAATTTAGTTCACATTAGTCATGGGCCATCTGTGGCAGGTCACTGATTTCCATAGAAGTGGGGTGTCAGGGGAGGGCTGCAGGGTAATTATTTCTCCCATTTTGTAACAGGAAGTGCTCATCCCAACACAACATCCTCTCCAACTCTGTCGCAGCCTCAGTGTTTCAAAAGAGATAAATTATGGGGGACCTTTGCAAAATCTGTTCTCTTCCAAGTGGTACCCCATCTTCCTGCCTGATTTTATGTCTGCTCATCTGTGATGATTCAGTGAAGAGGGCTGAGACACAGAGAACACATGGGGGTTCGAATTTGATGTCTAATTTCTGGTTTTGAAAATGATTCAGACACACCAATACCAACACCGTCCTGCCACTGAAGAGAAGCGGTCCTTTCCCTGTGACCCAGTAGCCTGGCCATTTAGCCCTGGGGCAAAGACCAGAGGGCCTGATGTCACAGCCTAGGCCCCGGGTGTGCAGTCTGGCAGCTGTGTGCACAGAACTTTTATGTCAGGCTAGGCAGGAAACACCCCAATAAAGCTGTCCCATCCCTGCAATCCTGAACTTGCCCTAGGTGAGCAAAGTGAGAAAAACTTGAGCACATGAAACCCCCAGCTAGGGACATGCCACAAAACAATGGGAGACTGAGTCTGAGCGAAACTCACACATTCTGAGAGGGGAGTTTTCCCCCAACGTGGACATGAGGCCTGAGCAGGGTGGGCACATGCTCGCTCTCTCTTAATTTTCGCTGGCCTCCCTGGGTGTGGGGGCCAATGGTATCCTCTCTGCCTGGACAGGGGACTCAGGCCAGGCTCTCTGCCTCTGACTCACAATGAATGGACCTGAGAAGTCATCAGGCCCAGACTTAGTATTTTATAGATGAAGAAACAAGCCTAGAGAGGAGGGGGATCTGCTGATAGAGTGCATTCGGCTCACTGTTAGCTCCAAAGGAGCCTTTATTTTAGACTCCTCCCCCGCAGCCATGCCTCCCACAGTAGGCTCCTAGAAAACGATCCCTGCCCTTCCCAAAGTGCGTTTTATCTGAAACAGAAGGTACCCCTACTGAGGCATGCAATCAGAAGTGGGACAAAAGTTCTCAGGTTCCCCTCGGGGCCCGATGAAAACACACCTTTTCCAGGCATTTCCTTCAATAAAGTTAAGAAACTGCAGCAAGCCAAGAGCTTGTTCTGGGGTCATTTTAAAGTTTCCAGGAACAAGGAATGATCTAATCAAGAGAGTAGGTAGGCATCCAAAGTCCTGGTGGCTGACCCCCACTCCCTTCTAATTTATGTCCTGGGGACACTGAGGTCAGGAGAATCCTGTCCTCTGGAGCTGAGTCTAGCGATGGAGGGGGTAGAGTAGACCTGGTGAAAGAGCATGCGCAGTGCTTCAGGAGCCCCAGGTAGGAGGCACGCCTTTCTCATTTCTGTGGGGTATCAGGTACAAGACCTCAGAGAAAGGATATGTGTGAGCTGGATAAGCAAGAGTAGTGGAGAGCAACTCATATCAGTTAAGAGAGGCAACTAGTTGGAATTCAGGACAATTTCCAGGGTGATTAGAAATTGGAAATATAGTGATAGACACAATCTTGTATTGACCCAGATAGGGACTCACTCTTGGTTTCTGATGAATAATGTGCAGCCTACAAACTTCTCTCAAAGGCAAACAGTCGACAAAAGCTAGAGGAACTCACTACAGATTTTATAAAACTTCTGCAGACTGGCAAATATTTTAATTTCAGAAATGGTGTTAATAATGGGGGTACAATATGGCATTACACAGGAAATAACCTACTATGTAATATTTGTTAAATCATTTTTATGGAATTTATTCTTGTTAAAATCTTAATTGAGAATTTGTATTGTTTGTATTAAAAACTAGAAAACATAATATAAAAATTGCCTACAATCCCAATATTCAAACATAATCACTGTTAACTATTTGTGTTTTACAATGGAGGTAATACAATTTGACTTGTCCTTTATTTATTTAGCGATATACTATAAGCATTATCAAGGTAATTAAAGATGCATCATTGGGGAAGCCGGGATGGCTCAGTGGGTTAGGCGCTCACTTTGTAGCGCCGAGGATCGAATCCCGGGGTTCTTGATTAAAAATTTGGTCTATCTCCTGCTGTTCCCTAGCTTGTCATGCATTCTTTCCAAAAATCGGGACTTTTTTAAAACGCCACAGGACGCGGGACAAGTTGTTAAAAATTGGGACTGTCCCGCCAAAAGTGGGACGTCTGGTCACCTTAACATGAACAACATTTGAATGTCTGCATACACGTAATACCCTATAGCGTTCCTTTGAAGCTTCGTTCTTTCTAAACCTTTGCTGTTGTAAATAGCACTGGTATAAGAACTTAAGGATGAAGTGATAGCATGTTGGATGCTTACTTTCAAATGTGCAAAGGGTTACCAATAGTTAAGTCTAGGTGGTCAGTATTTGGAGTACACTGTACTTTTCTTTCAATTTTCTGTTTGAAAAATTTCAAAATAAAGCATTAAAAATAATAGTTCAATGATGAATCCTTCTTTATATAATATTTTTCTTCATTTCTTTGATTATTTAATTTTGTGTTCACGAATTCCTAAATTAGAGCTATGGGGTGAAAAGATATGAATACCTTTTAGAGGTTACACATTCTCAAATTGTCCTTTTGGATGGTTGTACCAACAATGTGTAAAACAGTTCTCTCATTCCATCCATACCATCATTGAATGATATGAGTTTTTGTTAAGGTTTGCTATTTTGATAGGAAAAATAGTTTATCATTGAACTTCTTTGGTTACAAATAAGTTTACATATCTTTTTTATTAAAAAAAATTTTTTTTATTAGCTCTTTGTATTTCTTGAATCAAAAGTTCGAATCATTTTTACGTTGAAATTTTAGTGTTTACTCATGTCTTGAATGAATTTGCTTATTTGGGGGGATAATATAATAACCTAATTTAACATTTAATTGTAATGTGTACTAGTAGTCCCTCCTCATCAGACGAGGAGTGCTAAATAGCACTTTTTTTTCTCCTTTTCAAATTGATTAAGGTATAATTAACATATAATAAAATGTATATGTTTTAGCTGAGTTTTTAAAAATTGGGTAAAAATATAATATAAAATTTACCCTCTTAAACATTTTTAAACAAGATTTATTTTATTGTTTTTGACAGAGACAGAGAGAGGCATAGAGAAAGGGGAGGGCCCAGAGCAGTCTCCATAGTTGTACAGTCATCTATTTTCCACATGGTTTCTTCCACACAGGTGGGAAGGGGCTTCTCAGAGTAGGAACCTGGCTCTGGGCCTCGAATTAGGCACACCCCCATGAGCTGGGGGCCGAGCCTGGAACCTCCCACATAGCAAACTTGCCCTGGTGGGAATGGAACTGATTCAGCATGTTGGTCCACATGGGCCAGGGCGGGATTTGATCCTTGGTCTCCAGGGCTGCAAGATGAGTGCTTGACCTGCTGAGCTATCCCGGCTGTCCCCACTTTTGAACATTTTTAATTGTACAGTTTGATGTTAACTGTATTTACATTATCTGGCAACAGATCTCTGGAAATTTTTTATCTTATAAAACTGAAACACTATACCCATTGAGTAACTTCATTTTCCCATCTATCCCCCGCTGCCTCTGATAACCACAATCTACCTTCTGCTCCTTTCTAACTTTTTATTTTCAAATAAACCTTTTTTTAAAATTATTGTTAAATTTATTGGGGTGACATTGATTGGTAACAATTAGACATTATCTGGATGTACAAGTCCACATCACATCACCTATGCATTGCATTATGTGCTCACCACCCAGAATCAGCTCCCCTTCCATCACCATATATCCAGTGTCCACTCCCCCCCCCC
>PVKE010047589.1:0-11869 GCA_004027555.1 Craseonycteris thonglongyai | reverse complement strand
TTAGGATTAGAATTAGGGCTAGGGTTACTGTTAGGTTTAGGGTTAGGGGTAGAGCTGGATTAGGGTTATGGGTAAGGCTGGGTTAGGTTTAATGCTTGAGTTAAGTTTAGATTCAGGGGTATTTTTAGAATTATTGAAAGTGTTAGAGTTATGGTTAGGGTTAGGGTGAGGTCTTGGTTAGGGTTAAGGTTATGGTTAGGGTTAAGTTTATAGTTATGTTTCGGTTTGCGGTTACAGTTAGGGTTATGGCTGGAGTTCGAATTAGTATTAGGGTTAGGGTTACTGTTGGTGTTAAGTTTAAGGTTATGGTTGTGGTGAAGGGTAGGGTTAGGTTTATTGTTACTCTAAGGGTTAGGATTAATTTTACTGTAAGCATTATTGTTAGAGTTAGTGTTGAGGTTATAATTCGGTTTAGAGTGAGGGCTGGGGTTAAGGTTTGGGTTAGGGCTAGTGTTAGGTTTAGGGCTGGGTCTAGAAGTACGGGTATGGTTAGAGTTACATTTAGGATTACTGTTAGGGTTAGTGTTAGGGTTCAGTCTTGGAATACGGCTGGAGTAAAGAATAGGTTTAGGGTTAGGGTGGTATTTTGGTTTGGGTTTAGTGTTAACTGTAGAGATTGAGCTGGGGCTAGGGTTAGGTTTAGGGTTTAGGTTAGGGTTCAGTTTAAGAGTAGTGCTGGGGTTAAGTCTAGGTTTTGGGTTATGTTTAGAGTTATACTTAGGGTTAGGTTTAGATTTATGGTTAGGGCTAGAGCTAGGGTTAAAATGAGTGTTAGTGTTAGGGTTAATTATTAAAGTTAGGATTCGAGTGAAGGCAGCAGCTAAGGCTATGTTTATGGTTAGGATTACTGTTAGGATTAGGGTTTGTGTTAGGGCTGGGAATAGGGCTAAGTATAGGGGTAGTGTTAGCATTGCTCTTAGGTTTAGGGACAGAGTTAGGGTTAGAGTTTTAGATAGTGTTAAGTTAGGAGATCAATTTAGGATTAGGGTGACTGGGTTAAGGTGAGCTTTAGGGTTATGGCTAGAGATAGTGCTAGAATTAGGGTTAGTATTAGGCTTACTGTTAGGGTTAGGGTTCAAACTAGGGCCAAGGTTAGGATTGGTGTTAAGTTTATAATTATTGCTAAGATTAGGGTTAGGACTGGGGCTAAGGCTATGTTTAGGGTTGGGGTACCGGTTACTGTTAGGGTAAAGATTCGGGTTAGGTGTGGGTTATCCGTAGGGTTAACATGCGGGCTAGGGATCAATTTAAAGTTAGGGTTAGGTTTAGAGCTATGGCTATGGTTAGGGCTAGGGGAAGGGTCACGTTTAGGGTCAGGTTTAGGGCTAAGGCTACTCTTAGGGCTCAGGTAAGGTTTAAGGTTAGTGTTAGTATCAATGTTTTGGTTATGGTTATGGATAGTATTCGGAATAACGATATATCTAAAGCTAGGATAATAGTTATGGTAAGGGTTATTGATAAGGTTAGGGTTAGGTCTGGTTTTAAGTGTAGAGTTAGGGTTAGGTTTAGATTTACTTTTGAGGTTCAGTTTAGCATTAGGTTTAGGGTATCTCTTAGGGTTAGGGATAGGGTTAGGCTTAGGCTTAGGGTAAGGGATAGAGATAGGATTATTGTGAAGGTGAGTGATAACTCTTGGGTTAGTGTTAGGGTTAGGGTTAATTTTAGGGTTATGTTTGGGACTAATGCTTGAGCATTAGTCCTAACCATTAGGGGTATGTTTAGGGTTAGGTCTAGATTTACTATTAGCGTTAGGGTGCAGGCTTGGTAAACAGCTACGATTCAGTGTTAGGTTTAGTGTTAAGGTTATAATTTGGATTAGGTTTAGGGTTATGGTTAAAGTTAGAGAGAGAACTATGTCTAGGGCTAGTTTCATGGTTAGGATTAGGGTTAAAGTTAGGGTTCAGGTTAGGTTTAGAGTTAGGGCTAGGGTTATTATTATGGTGAGAGTTACGCTTACATTTAGGGCTAGGGCCCATGTTAGGACTACTGTTAGATTTAGATTTAGATTAGGATTGATGTTTACAGGTTGGGGTTGGGTTAGAATGAGTGTTATGGTTAGCATTACTGTTAAAATTAGTTTTAGGGCATCATCTGTGCTTATTTTTAGGGTTAGCGTTCCTTATAGGTTTAGGCTTAGGTTTAGGGTTAGGTTTATGTTTAGAGTTATGTTTAGGGTTAGGATTACGGTGAGGATTATTGTTAGGTTAAGGCTAGGCCTAGGTTTAGGTTTAAAGTTAGGGTGATGTCTATGGAGAGGGTTATGTTTATGTTTAGGGATAGGGTTATTGTTTGGGTTAGGGATAGGGATAGAAATAGGGTTATGGCTAGGGTTAGAATTAGTACTAGTGTTAAGGTTAACATTTTGTGTTATGGTTACAGTTAGGGCTGGGGCTATGTCTATCATTAGGTTTAGGGCTGGGTTAACCTTAGGGTTCTGGTTGTGATCACTGTTAGGTTTAGGGTTATTTTTAAGGTTACGGTTATGCTTAAGATTAAAGTTATTGTTAGTGTTAGGGTTTGGGTTAGGTTTAGGTTTAGGGTGAGGTCTAGTGTTAGGCATAAGGATACTCTTATGGTTTGTCTTGTGGTTAGCATTAATGCTAGTTTCAGGGTTGCAGTTAGGGTTTAGATTAGGGCTTTTGTTAGTGTTTAGGGTTATGGTTAGAGTTACTGTTAGAGTTATGTCTGAGGCAAAAGCTAGGAAAGGGATAAGGTTACTGTTAGGGTGAGGCATAGTTTTAGAGTTAGGTTTAGGTTTAGGTTTACTGTTAGGGTTATTGTAAAGAATAGTTTTAAGACTAGGGCGAAGGCCAGGTTTAAGGTTAGGGTGACAGTTATTGCTAAGGTTAGGTTTAGGTTTAAAGTTAGGGTTGTGGTTTGGTTTTGGGCCTGAAATATGGCTAGAGTTAGGATTAGGCCAGGAGTACCTCTTAGGGTTTTGGTTAGGATTAGGGTTTCAGTTAGGTTTTGTGTTCAGACTAGTTGTAAGGTTAGTGTTATGGTGAGGGCTAGGGCTATGTTGAAGGGTAGGGTTAGGTTTAGGATTAGCATTACAGTTAGGGTTAATGTGAGTGTTGTGGTTAGGGCTTTAAAAAGAGCTGGGTTAAAGGTTAAGGTAAGAGTTAGGGGTACTGCTTGAGGTTAGGATGAGAGATACAGCTAGGACTATGGTTAGTGTTACTATTAGGGTTAGGGTTGTGACTAAGCATTGAGTCAGGTTAGAATTAAGATTAGCATTAGGGAAAGTGTTACCCTTAGGTTTGGGGATAGGGTTACTCTTAGGGTTAGGGTTAGGGTTCTGGCTAGGGCTAGGCCTAGGGTTAAGATTAGTATCAGCTGTAGTGCCACTGTTCAGGGAAGGGTTAGGTTTAGTCCTGAGGCTAAGGCTAGGGTTAGCGCTAAGTTTAGGATTACTGTTTGGGTTAAGGTAAGGGTTAGCGTTAAGGTTACTGCTAGGGTTAGGTTTACATTTATGGGAAGGGTTAGTGTTCTGTTGAGTGCAGGGGCTAGTTTAGGATTAGGGTGAGGGCTATGGCTTTGGTTAGGGTTATGGTTAGGTTTATGGTTACTGTTAGGATTCAGGTTTGTGTTAGGATTGGGGATAAGTCTATGGTTAGGATTAGGGTTAAAATTATTCTTGGGCTCATGGTTAGGGTTAGGTTTTAATATAGGGCTAAGGCAAAGTTTAAGGTTAGGGTTATGGTTACAGTTCCGTTCATGGTTAGGCTTAGAGTTAGGGCTAGGGATAGAGCTAGGTCTAGGTTTAGGGTTACAGTTAAATTCAGGTCTAATTCTAAGGTTAGTGTTAGGGTGAGTGTAAGGGCGTGGTTCAGGGTTTGGGTCTTTGTTAATGTTAGGGTTAATGTTAGTACAAGAGATAGGGTTCTGGCTAGAGTTAAGGTTAGCAATTCTCTTAGGGGTATAGATAGATTTATGGCTTGAAGTAGGGATAGGGTTAGGATTACTCTTATAGTTAAGTTAAAATGTAGGGTTTTGTTTAGGGTTAGAGTTACTGTTAGGGTCAGGGTGAGTTACTGTGAGGGGATAGAGTTAGGGTTACGTTTATGGTTAGAATTAATATTAGTGTTAAGAGTACTGTTTGGGTTATGGTTATGGTTAGGGATGAGGCTACGTCTAATGTTAGGTCAGGGCTGGGTTAGGGTTAGGGTTAGGATTAGGGTTAGGCTTAGAATAACAGTTAGGTTTAGGATAATGATCAGGACTTGAGATAGTGTTAGAGTAATGGTTAGGGTTACAGTTTGGGTAAGGGTTAAATTCAGGGTTAAATCTAGAGATAGTGCTATGGCTAGGTTTATGGTTAGTGCTAGAGTTAGGTTAAGCACTAGGTTTCAGGCTAGGGATAGGGCTAGGGAAAGGTTTAAATCTAGGGTTAGGGTTGCAGTTTAGGTAAGGGTTAATATTAGGTTTAGGTCTAGAGATAAAAGTAAGGCTAGAGTTCAGTTTTGGGTGAAGGTTACTGCTATTGTTACATTTGACAATAGGGTTAGTGTTCTGTCTTGGGGTAGGTTTAGAATTAGGGTTAGGATTGGGTTTACTCTCAAGGTTAGGGTAAAGGCTGGGGCTAAGGCTAGGTTTAGAGTTAAGGTTTGGGTTACTGTTAGGGTTAAAGTGAGGGTTAATATTATGTTTAATTTCTGGTTACAGTGAGGGTAAGGGTTAGAGTTAGGGTTGGGATTACGGTTAGGGTTAGGGTTAGTACAAGAGATGTGGTTATACATAGCATTAGAGTTAGTGTTAGCATTGTGGTTATGTTTAGGGTTTTGTATAAGGCTTTAACTAGGGATCCAGTTAGGGTTCCCGTTATGGTTAGGGTTACTGTTAGGGTTAAGTTTAAGGTTAGGGTTAGGGTTAGGGTTAGGGTTAGGGTCAGGGTTAGGGTAAGGATGAGGTCTTGGGCCAAGTTGAGGATTAAGATAAGGGTTAGGTTTAGGGCAAGTGCTAGGGTTAGGTTTTCTGTTAGAGTAATGTTTAGTGTTACTCTTAGGGTTGAGGGTAGGGTTAAGGTTAGGATTAGCTTTAGGGTTAGGGTTAGGAATAGGGCTACTATTAGGGTTAGATTTAGAGTTACAATTACAGTTAAAATGAGTGTTAGTGTTAGGGTTAATTGTAGGATGAGGGATGTGATAAAGGGTCGGGTGAGGGTTACTGTTAGGCTTAATGTTAGGCTAGGTTTATGGTTATGGTTACGGTTATTTTTAAGATTAGGGTTGTGTTTAGGGTTAGGGTTAGGGTAAGGGATAGGTTTAGGGATAGGGTGAGGGCTAGTGTTAGGCTTAGTGTTACTATTATGATTTGTGTTAAGGGTAGAATAAATGCTAGGTTTAGGGTTGCTGTTAGGGTTTGGGTTAGGGCTGAGGTTAAGTTTTAGGGTTAGGTTTAGGGTTACTGTTAGGGTTAGTCTTAGAATTAAAGCTGTGGTTAGAGCTAGGGTTAAGGTGCCTGTTAGTGTTAGTGCTAGGGTTGGAGCTAAGGCTGCAGTTAAGTTTAGGGTTAGGGTTATGATTGGATTTAGAGTGAGGGCTATGTTGAGGTTGAGGTTTTAAATGAGGGCCAGGGCTAGTATTAGGTTTAGGTTTAGGGTTACTACTACCTTTAGAGTTAGGATTAGGATTTGGAATAGAACAAGGGTTAGGTTCAGAGTGAGGACAAGGACTAGCATTTGGGTAAGGGTTTAGATTATTGTTACTGTTAAGTTTAGTGTCAGGTTTAGGTCCAAAGCTCAGGCTATGTTTAGGTTTAGGTGTAAGATTATCATTAGGGTTATGGTTAGGTAGAGCAATAGGTTTACTGTTCGGGGAAGGGTTACTATTAGATCTAGGGCTAGGTTCAGTGTTAGGTTTAGTGTTAGGTTTACTGTTAGGTTTAGGATTAAGTTTTGGGTTAGTGTGAGAGCTAGGTTTAGGGTTCAGATTAGGTTAAGGTTAGGGCTAGTGCCAGCTTTGGGGTTAAGGTGGGGTCAGGGTTATGATTAAGCATAGAGTTACTGTTAGGGTTAGGGCTGGGGCTAAGGCTATGGTTACATTTGGGATTAGGTCTACTGTTAGGGTAAGGGTGAGTTAGGGTTAATGTTAGGGTTAAGGTTAGGATTACAATGAGGGCTTGGACTAGGGTTCTGTTTATGGGTCAGCAACTGTTAGGGTTACGGTTATTGTTACGGTTACTGTTAAAGTTGGGTTAGGTCTGAGGCTAAGACTAGTGTTATGGTGAAAGTACGGTTACTGCTAGGGCTACTGTTAACTTTACAGTTAGAGCTAGGACTAGAGATGGGTTTACTTTTAGGGTCAGAGTGAGGACAAGGGTTAGGTTTAGGGTTTCGATTGCTGTTAGTGCTAAAGTTGGGTTTGGGGATAAGGCTATGCATGGTTAGGTTTAGGGTTAGGGTTACTGTTATTGGTAGGGTCCGGCTTCGGATTACTCTTAAGGGTAGGTTAAGGCTGGTTCTGAGGTTAGTCTTAAGGTTACCGTTAGGTTTAATGTTAGGATTAGGTTTACTCTTAGGGTTTGGGTCACGTTTAGGTTTAGGGTGTGGGCTAGGGCTAGGGCTGGTGTAAAGGAAAGGGTTAAAAATAGGGGTATAATTATAGTTAGTGTTATGTTTTGGGGTACTCTTAGGGTAGGGTTCTGGTTGGAGCAAAGTCTATAGTAATGGTTTGGGTTAGGATTTATGTTAGGGTTATGGTTTGGGTTAAGATTTTGTGGTCTAAACAGTGCTAGGGTAAGAGTTAAGTTCAGGGTTAGTGTTTGGTTTAAGGTTAGGGCTAGAGATTGAGCAAGGTCTAGGATTACATTTAGGGTTAGGGTTGCTGTTACTGTAAGGGTGAGGGATAAGTTTAAGTTTAAGGCTAGGGCTAGGGCTAGGGCTTGGTTTAGGTTTAGCGTTGGGGCTACTGTTACGGTTAGGATTACTTTTAGGTTTAGTGTTAGGGATTGGGCTACAGATAGGTGTAGGGTTAGAGTTACTGTGAGGATTAGTGTTTGATTTAGGGCTTGAAATAGGGCTTGATTTAGGGTTACATCTAGAGTTCCTCTTAGGCTTACAGTTAAGGTTAGTGTTACTGTCAGAGCTAAGGCTACTCTTCGGTTTACATTGAGGTTTAGGGCTAGATTAAATGTTATGTTTAAGTTTAAGTTTACCATTAGAGTTAGGGCTCAGGGTAGAGATAGAACTATGGCTAGGGTTGGGTTTAGGCTTAGAGTTACTCTTAGGGTTACAGTTAGGGTTAGGACTGGGGCTAAGTTTGAGGACATGATTAAGATGAAAGTTATTGTTAGGGTTAGAATTAAAATTAAGGGTAGTGTTAGGTTTAGGGCTGGGCCTAAATGTTAGGTTTAGGGTTCAGGATAGGGTTAGGGTTATTCTTAATGTGAGGCTTAGGGTTTTGGTTAAGGTGATAGTTAGGGTTTGGGTTATTTTTAATATCAACGTTAAGTCTAGGGTTAAGATTAGTGTAATGCCTAGGACATGGGTTAGGGTGAAATTTAGGTTCAGGGTACCTTTAGGAATATCGTTAGCGCTCAAAATAATGCTAGATTTAGGGTGAGGGCTTGGGTTATAGTGAGGGTTAGGTTTATGTTGAGGGCTACGGCTTGTGTAATGTTTAAGGTGAGTGGTAGTGCTAAGTTGAAGGATAGGGTTGTGGTTAGAGTTACTGTTAGGGCTAGGGCTAGGTTTTGAGTTAGGATTACTGTTAGGGTTACTCTTAGTGTTAGGGTTAGGTTTAAGGTGAGGACTATTATGGTTAGGGCTAGTTCTAGGGATAGGGTTAGGTTTTGGGTTAATATTAAGGCTATGGTTAGAGTTAGATTTAGGATTACTGTCAGGGTTAATACTTGAGATAGAGCTTGCATAAAGGTTAGGGTTATGATTATTGTTTCTGTTTAAGAATAGAACACTTGTGAAGTCTTCGGTTAGGTTCAAGGTTAGCGTTATGTTGTTGGGGTTATGTTTTTGTTTAGGTTTATGTGTAGGGTTATTATTACTGTTAGGGTTACGGTTAATGGTAGGGTTAAGTTTAGGTTTAGTACTGTGCTTAAAGTTAGGTTTAGGGTTAGGGTTATGTTTACTTGTATGTTTAGGGTTTGGGTTAGAGCTGAATCTATGGGTAAAGTTAGGGTTAGGATTCAAGATACTGTTAGATTTAGGGTTATGGTTTCTGTTAGCGTTAGTTTTAGGGAGAGGTCTAGGGTTAAGGTTTGATTTAAAGTTAGTGTTAGGGCTAGGGTTTGGGTTCGGTTTATGACTAGGGTTGGGGCTGAGGACAAGGCTAGGTTTAGGATTCGGGTTAGGTTAGGGTTACTGTTAGAGTTAGGGTTAGATTTAGGGTTAGGTTTACGGCTTCAGAGTGCTACCATAAGGGTTAGTGTTAGGTTTAGGTTTAGGTTTATGGTTTTGATTAGGTTTAGAGTTAGAGCGGGGGTAAGTCTCGGGTTATAGTCTGGGCTTGGTTTACTGTTAGAGTTAGGTTAAGTTTAGGATTAGGGTGAGGGTTAGTGCTATGGTTAGGGTTAGGGTCAGTGTTAGGGTTAGAGCTATGGCTAGGGCCAAAGACAAGAATAGGTTTAGGTTTAGGTGTCCTGTAAGAGTTAAAGTTAGGATTAGGTTGAGTCCTGGAACTATGGATAATGTATGGTTCAGATTAGTATAACTGTTAGGGTTAAGTTTAGGATTTTATGTAGGTCTAAGTTCAGGTATAGTGTTAGGGTTAAGGGTACTGTTTGGGTTAGGGTTAGGGCTAGATATTGAGATAGAGGTATGATCCAGGTTAGGGTTACAATTAAGGTTAGGTTCAGAGTTAGAGTTAGGGATAGGCTTAGGGTTAGGATGTGGGCTATGGGTAGGTTTAGGTTTAGGGTAATGGCTAGGACTAAGGTTAAAGTTAGGGTTAGGGCTAGTTTTGGCGTTAGGACTGCAGCTAAATCTATGATTTGATTTAGGATTAGATTTAGGGTTTGGTTTAGGGTTCATGCTTAGGATTGGCTTGGGGAAAGGTTTGGATTTAAGGTTAGGGATATATTTTGGGTTAGGATTAAGATATACATCTAGGGCTAGGTGTAGGGTTATTTTTAGGGTTACTTTTACTGTTCTGGCTAAGTTTAAGCCTGGGGCTACGTCTAGGTTGAGGATTAGAATTACCCTTAAATTTAGGATTAGGTTAAGGGCAAGGGCTATGGCTAGGGTTGGGGTTACTGTTAGGGTTAGGGTTAGGATTAAGATCAGTATTAGACTTATTGTTAGGGTTCGGGTTAGAGTGAGGGCTATGGCTGAGATTATGGTTATAGTTAGAATTAGGGTTAGGACTATGGTTAGGATTTGTGTTACAGTTAGTGTTAGGATTAGAATTAGAGCTGTGGCTAAGGCTAGGGTTAGATTTAGCATTACCCTTTGCTTTAAGTTTAGGTTTCGGGTTGGGGTTACAGTGAGAGTTAGGCTTAGGGTTTGGGCTGGGGCTGGGGCTAAGGCTAGGGTCAGGTTTAGTTTTAGAATTATTGTTCAATTTAGTGTTGGGCTTAGAGCTTTAGATAGGTCTAGGCTAAGGCATAAGGTTAAGGTTAGGGTTTGGTTTAGGGTTTGGTTCAGGATTTGGTTTAGGGTTAGGTTGAGGGTGAATTGCTAGGACTAGTGTCAGGTTTAGAGTGAGGTTTAGGTCCATGGTTAGGGTTAATGTAAAAGAATGGACTGGAGCTAATGCTAGGGTTATGTTTAGGGTTATGGTTAGGGTTAGGGTTATGGCTAGAGATAGAGCTTGGACAAGCGTTACGGTTAGGATTAGGGCTGTTTTAGGGCTATGTTGAAGGTTAGGAAAGAATCTAAGAATAAGGTTAAGTTTACAGTTATGGTTATGCTTACTCTTATGGTTAGGTTCTGGTTGACGGTGAGGGCAAGGGCAAGATCTAGGTTTAGTGTTAGAGTTATTGTTATGGTAATTAGAGCTGCGTTTGGGGCTAGGGTTTGGTTTAGGTTTAGGGTTACTGTTAGGGTTACAGTTAGAATTCAATTTTGTGTTAGAATGAGGGTTAAGGCTATGGATAGGTTTAGAGTTACGGTTACGTTTAGGGCTAGGCATAGGGTTTGGGCTAGTGTTAGGATTAGTGATACCTTTAGAATTTGGGTTAGGGTTAGGGCTGGGTCTAAGGCTAGGTTAAGATTTATGGTTAGGGTTACTGTTAGGTTTAGTTTTCAGGTTTGGATTAAGTTTAGGTTTAATGTTAGGATTATGTTTAAGGTTAAGATTAGGGCTTGCGTTATTGTTAGGGTTAGGACTAGAAATGGGATTAGTATAGTGTTAGGCTTAGCATTACTTTTAGGTTTAGGGTGAGAGTTGGGGCTTGAAATAAGTGTAGGTTTAAAATTAGTGCTATGGCTATGTTTAGGATTAGTGTTAGGGGTAACTGTTAGTGTTAAGATTACGATTAGATTTACTGTTAGGATTAGGGTGAGGTTTATGGCTAGAGATAGGGTTACTGTTACATTTAGGGTTAGGAATAAGACTAGGGATAGTGCTAGGATTAGTGTTAGGGTGAGGGTTAGGGTTAAGGCTGACGCTCAGGCTAGGTTTAGTGTTATGGTTACTCTTAGGGTTACAATTAGGGTTACGGTCACTATTAGGATTAGGATTTGTGTTACAGTGAAGGCAAGGGCTACAGTTGTGGTTAGGATTTGGTTTAGGACTAAGGCTAAGGTATGGGTTAGGTTTCGAATTAGGGTTAGAATTACAGTTAGGATGGAACTAAGGATAAGGTTTGGGTTAGGGTTAAAATTACTGTTATTGTTAGAGTAAGAGTTAGGGTTAAGACTTTATATAGGGTTAGGGCTTTAGATAGGGCTAGTGTAAGCATTAGGGTTTGGGTGAGGGTGAGGGTTAAACATAGAGCTAGGGCTAGAATTAAGTTTAGATTTGGGGTTACGATTGTGGTTAGGGTTAGTGTGTGGACTAAGTCTATGGTCAAGTTTAAGCTGAGCGCTATTGCTAGGTTTACATTTAGTGTTAGGGTTACTCTTATCGTTAGGACTAAAGTTAAGGCTAAGGTCAAGGACAGGATTACTGTTCAGGTTAGGGTTGTAGTGTTAGATATGTAAGGTATGTAAGGATTAGGGTTAGAATTTGGGTTAGAATTAGGTTTACGTTAATGGTGACAGTGAGGGTGAGGGCTAGGGTCATGATTAGAGTGAGGGCTGGGCTAGGTTTGGGTTATTGTTAGGGTTAAACTTAGGGTTAGGGTGAGAGCTCTGGTGAAGGTTAGGGTTACAGTCAGGACGTGGAATGGGGATAGGTTTAGTGTTAGGTTTAGGAATCAAACAAGGGTTATGGTTAGAGTTACTTTTAGGTTAGGGTTAGAGTTTGGGTTGCGGCTCTGACTAGGTTTAGGTTTATGGTTACTGTTAAGTTTAGGGTTAGCTTTAGGGCTGAATCTAAGGCTATATTTATGCTTAGGTTTAGAAATACTGTTAATGTTGATATTGGGGTTAGGTTTAGGTTTAGGGTGAGGGTTAGAGGGAGGGTTAAGGGTAGGTTTTATGTTAGGGTTATGGGTAGGGTTGGAAGTAAGGCTAGGTATAGGGTTAGGGTAAGATTTCTGGTTCCTATTAGGGTTAGGGTTAAGGTTAGGGTTAAATTTACCATTAGAATTAGGGTTTCTGTAAGCTTTTGGTTTAGTTTTAGGACTAAAGCTGGGGTTATGGATAGGCTTATCATTAGGATTAGTGAGAGGGCTAAGGCTAATTTTAAAGTTTTTTGTTCATGTGAGATTTAAGGTAAGGGCTGGTGCCGAGGCGAAGTTAGAGTTAGGGTTAAGGTTAGAGTGAGGTCTCCAGCTATGGTCAGGGTTAAGTTTAGGGTAAGGGCTGGGG
>PVKE010047588.1:0-11870 GCA_004027555.1 Craseonycteris thonglongyai | reverse complement strand
GCTATGCCTTCTGATAGTAATTATGAATAGAAACAAAATAATAATGATTATAATAACATGTAAAGGATTGATCTTTCAGAGTTGAGGCAGAGAGAAGAATGGATGGCAATATACCATTTCTCTGGCTCATTCAGTTTCCTAGGCTGCTGTGTGAGACCTTAGGTGAAATAACAAAGTCATTCTTTGCCAAGGTGGATGAGCTTTCTTGGGGTCCTTTCTATGTACTCTGTCCAATGATAAAGCCCACTGGTTTATGCCTCCTGGAATACAGTTACTCCAAAACATTACAGGTGAAGTACTGATGAGGCAGCCATGGAGAACATGCTTCCAGGTAGCCTGAAACCCAGCAGACAATGTAGCTGTTGCCTAACATACACAGAAATCTACATTGTGTGCCAGGTTCATGCCC
The DNA here is from genome assembly GCA_004027555.1 of Craseonycteris thonglongyai. Lineage (NCBI taxonomy): Eukaryota > Metazoa > Chordata > Mammalia > Chiroptera > Craseonycteridae > Craseonycteris > Craseonycteris thonglongyai. Next base: position 11,461 of record PVKE010047588.1, on the reverse strand, counting down.
GAGACCTGGATGTTGGGTCTACAAGATTTCCTCATACACTGTTTCAACACAATTACCCACTGTATTCAAGGTTTCTGGTATTTATTTTCTTTACCACATGGAAAAGGCAACCACAAGTCATAATGCACTGTTGGGACTTATCTACTGCAAGTGAAACTTCTTTAACCATCCATACCATCAATTTGTCATTAATTATCACAGTATTATAAAAATGACATTTAAGTCCAAAGGTGAGATCAATTGATGGATGGATGGATGGATAGATAATATAAACAGTTAAGTAGGTAGATAGACTTGTGACAAAATGATTGACTGATTGAGAGAGAGAGAGAAATGATTTGGTGACCAAATGGTATGTTCCACAGTGGAAGAGAGGAGAGAAAAACAGAAAAATCAAACCCTGCATAAAATACCCAAATTCCTCCCCCTTGTGGTGTTGCAATTAAATACACCACATCATTCATAACACATTGATCATATCGATTTTCTGGCTAACAGTGGAAGACTTACCACTATAAAACTTAACCCTGTATGGGTATATGTGTGGGTAAATAAAGGTAGCATTTTCATTATTAAGAACTTCCCAATAATCTCAGCTCAGGACACTGTAACAGAAGCTCAAAGATGCCATCATCAAATAAACTCTTATAAAAATTCTCTATAGGTTTGTATATTTCTTACATGGATGCTCCCTATGGTTAGCTTTTATACAAATTGGCTTCTGAATATATATATTTTTAATTAATACTAAGGATGAAATCTATCCTGAGCCTTAAAATATCTGATGAGGCCCAGATTCTTAGCTATGAATCCTCTCTACTCCTTCACAGGACAACTGAAAGTAACAATGGTAGTGTTCAAGAACCATTAATTCAAATTTTCCCATTGTCTGCGACCCTAGTTCCTTACTCTTCTGGCTCTTGCTACTGTCAGTTTAGTCACCACAGGGCTTGTTAGCATCAGACTATGAGTGTGAAGTTGGGATGAGCAGAGATAAACTTCATTCTGCTTATGACTTCTTGTTATCAGTCTCGAGAAGTATTTGTTAGGGAATTGGCTTTTTTTCCCCCCCACATTTATCCTCCCCTTGTTCAGGGAAGGGCTAAGCAAGGCATGGTCTATAAATATTTAATTTTATGGTCTGTTTACTAGGACTTCAAATAGCTTCAAAGGGATAGCAATGCCAAAATGTGTATAATGAGCATGATTAATTTCTGCCAGTTAAGGCCATAATTCTGACTGTTAAATATTTGTCATTTATATGTACATAAGGTGATATATACTTAGATTCTATGCATAAGCATGTGTGCATATATGAGGCCTATCTGGAAAGTACACAGCTATGTAATATGAAAAACAGAGGCATTTATGGCTGGATTTTTCCCTGACAGCCCTTGTACTTCATATGTATATACTTCAGAGAGATGGACGCTTAAGGTTAATTGTTCTCAGAGTGTTTGTTTTGTGTTAAGAGGAACATAAATATGCACTTAACAGTCACTGTGGTTTGAGAGAGAGAAGTGTTAGTTCAACTTTTCTTTTTAGGCCGACCTGACCCCGACTTTCAAACTGAAATGGATAAAAGATGGGACTAGAAAAGCCCTAGATACAGTAAGAGCTTAAAAAAAAAGTTACAGCAAGGGCTTTTTAAATACCTAGATTTACCATCTTTAAGTGGCTGAAAGAGGATTTTTCAGCGAGAGTTGTGATTCGGCCATTAATATCAAATGAAGCACCGTGGGAGGCCCACGCCGCTGGAAGCAGAGCTCTGAGTCCACATGCCCCCCTGTGTCCTCAGGGGCACATGTTGTTAGCAATCAGAGGCCCTTAACAAGCTCTCCACTGTGCTGTCCTGCGGTTGCCACCCGGGAACTTCAGGAGCAGTGATTCAAGAAACCCTTGAATAGAATTCCTCACAGTAGTCTGGCCTGGAGGACACACATGAAGGGCAAATTCTGTTGTTACCAGGGCTAGACATGAGAAAAAGTTGGGAGATTTAATAAGATAAAAGGTCACTCCATGGCCAAGGCTAATTTCAGAAAACCCAGTGATTTAGGAGTACACATCTTCCATTCTTTTACTCCCTGTGGTTGCTTGAAAGAATGAGCTCACTGAAAAACAAACCCCCTTCTGATTTTGTTTATTTGGATAATATATGGTGTATGGGTACACGTTCCATTAATACTAAATAGTATTGTGATTTCATAAGCAGTGTTTAAAACTAGTAAGTTTATTTGAATAATTCGACAGTGGGAAAGGTCTGCACACTTCTCTGCCTTGTGCAGTGTCTCTGGGGCCATCAGTCCTAGGAGGCCAGCACTTACTCAAGGCTGTCACAGCCTGGATGGAAGTGATTCATTTCCAGGATAATTCAGGAGTGAACACACACTTGGGCTGTCCTCTTCTGTCCTTTTTTTTTTTTTCCTCTGAGAAACTGCCAAGATCTTTGCACTATGCAATATTCCCCAGGAAAAATCTAAACCAGACTTTCAGACATAATGCAAGATATTGAATTAAAAGACACCATTGGGGAGGCCGGGATGGCTCAGTGGGTTAAGCGCTCACTTTGTAGCCCCAGGGACTGAGGATCAAATCCCAGCCCCGGCCCGTGCGGACCCATATGCTGAACCCACTCCACCCCACCCCCCAGTTCGGTTCTCACTGGGGTGAGACCCTCACCCAGTTCCTGCCCTGTGCAGCCCGGCGCCCACCCGTGGAATGAAACTATGTGGAAAAACTGATGATGTGCAACTATGGAGAGTGTTCTGGGCCCTCTTCCTTCTCTCTTTCTCTGTCTCTGTATCTCTCTTTTTGTCAAAAACAATAAAAATAAATCTTAAAAAAAACCCCAAAACTTACCATTAAGAAAATAAACAGACAACACACAGACTGAAACAAAGATTCACATTACATTTATCTGACTTAAGATTCATATTATATTTATCAACATAATGAACTTTCACAGATCAACATTAAAAGTAAAACTATGGGATCCTGGGATAGCTCAGTAGGTTGAGCTTGCAAACCGCAAATCCTGGGCCAGCCAGTGCAAACCCATAGGCTGAACGGTGGCACAACTGGTAACCTCAGGGCTGGCTCAAAGGTGGCGAAGGTTCTTGCCTCCAGTTTGGTTGCCGCCCTGCACGGCCCCACCTCCACTGGGGTGGAATGAACTATGTCACAACTCATGATGCACAACTATGGAAGCTGCTCTGGGCCTCTCCCCTTCTCTCTCTCTCTCTCTCACTTTCTCTCAAACAATACAATCATCTTTAAAATAGAAAAGGAAAAAAGCATAATTTTTGCATTCTGACTCCTGACTTAGGATAAGAACTTTATCTCTCTAATTTTATAGCTTCTTCATGTTACATATAGCATATGAAACAAAACACTCATCTATTAAAGATATGAAAACTACATAAGTTCATAATATTATCAAGTTTATGTTATATTTATATTAATAAATGATGGATATTTTGATTCTAATAGACAATCTAGCATTCTACAAAACAATAAAATATATTAAGAGAAGTTAGACATGCTAGAAAGCCGATACTTTTGAAGAGGACAAAATGGAATTTGTGTTTAGATTAGGCTAGTTAGATGGAGGCTTTGCTAAAAGCCCAAACTTAGTGTATAACAGACTTAAAGATTTCATTCATAATAACATAAGAACAGCCATAATGATTTCATTATGTAGTTACATTAAAAAATAGTAAGCTTCTCTATGATTAAGCTCATTTATGCTTAGCATACAATATATGCTAAAACCATTAGTTTTGAGTGTAGTCTCAATGTGTTATTCCTATGGTTCATGCCACCAAACAGGTGTAAGCATAAGTTATGGAAGAAACTCATATTCATGCCATTCCGTGAGGAAGGAGAGATCAGAAACCAGGGTGGAAACCTGCCTCTAGGAACAGATCTGAAATAACCGACCCAAATTCGGAAGCACAGCAAAAGGCAAGCAGAACTAGGCCGTGGGGAGCTGTGAAATGCAAAGCAGGTAATCAGGGTTTAGTAGGCAATCTAAGCAACAGTTGAGAATCTGAGGGTTCTGTGGGTAATTGTCTCAGATGGATTTTCCCCATCAGGATTTCTCTGCCAATAGAGTCGGAGGTTAGGAGTGGATAGAAAGGATTGTTAAATCTGAATTCAAATCACAGAGAAGGATAATCACAGAAGTTAGTTGCAATTCTGGGTTCCAACTGAATAGGCTATGGGACGTGGCAAAAAAGGAATCCATAGGTACTTGAATAGGGTATTTTGGTGTTTCTAGGAGAATTAGACATCCTATGAATGTTGTTAAAGGTGGACACATTAAACCTATGTGATCGGGGCCAAAAGAAGGTTGAGTATAGAAGTGCTAAAACTCCGGAGTAGGCACATTTAACTTTCTCTAGGCAAAGGCATGGACCGTTCTTATAGGACTGGATCTTATGTTCATAATTAAATGTGTGAATACTTTCAGAATAAATTTATAATTCTATGGATGCAGCAGGAATATTCTTTGTTGGTTCTAACCCTGGATCTATAGACTAGACATGGGCAAATACATCACTTTTAGTGCCTCATTATATTTTTCAAAATAACAAAATGGTAGCATCCTGAACCCAACAGAAATCTTTTAATTCCTTCAAATTTATGGATAAAGAGAGAAAAATCTAATAGTTCTCTAGAAACAATTAAAATTAAAAAAACAACAACAATAAAACCATTCATGTTGTCATATTTATTAACAACAGACTACTACCATAATTAATGAGGATATTTTAGAATTACCATGTCTTTATAACTGGTTCAAACTAAAATAAATGGAAGTCACTAATATGTACCAGGTACTCTGATCTTGGGACTATTAACTACATAAACACTCTAACTATAAACCACCAATGCCATGTATGGTTTGACTAACTTAAAATGCATTGAACTGCCAGTGTTTTGCCAGATTTCACCTGGTTATAAAACTCAGGATCTTCATCTATTATTCTAAGTCATTGTATAAGTTTACTCTCATAGGAATCATGTTACCCCAACAACCAGCATTATGATCTTTGAAGGAAATCAAGGAAAAGAAATTGTGAAGATGATGGTATTGGCGTGGTGCTGTGAAGAACTAAACCAATATATGCCAGTTGTTTAGTATGGTGCTAGCTCACTGGAAAATCAATAAGTGGTAGCCACTTGATGAGAAAGAGGAAGCGGAGAATAATGACAGTAGCAATCTTGTTTGCAAAACACGATATTTCTGTTTCCTGAAAGACGTATCCCTATGATATGTGTTCTTTGCAGGACAGTTTTGGCAGGTCTATTGAAGCTTGTGAATAATGATCTCCTTCTATGATGGAGGCTATCTCCCTCACTGCTCATCTCACCCACAGAAAGGCTCATCCAGCTTTACACATTATATCTCCACGAACATTACTATTCCACATTCATCACTAAAAAAAGAAAGTTGGACCTTCAAAACTTTTTTCATTTCTTTATTATACAAACAATATAAGCAAATATTCCTTCTCATTCTTCTCTTTACAATACTGAAATTATTTCAAAAACTGTCATCAATTGCTCTTTTGTAAACATACAAAGGGTTGCTAATATCATCTCTCACATGCACAGAAACACTTGTTTAAATTCAACGAAATACCCAGAAAAATCTTCAAGGGAGAAGAAAAAGAGAAATGTTACATGTGACTTATTTTCCCTAGTGGCAAATTGCACTGATCTTTATTGGCTTTTTACTTCACTAGAGCATGTCCTCTTTGCGACTTTGCTACTAAAAGTGTTACAATACTTTTCCAGGTGTCATTTCTAATTGTGTTAATGAATGTTGATCCTCATCATTCCTTGAGGAGTGACTGTCAACAAAATAACACAATTATTTTCCAATAATTTTTTTCATGCCTTTAAATATTTTCTTTTAACACTCTGAAGATGTTCTGAAGTAGCCATCTCTATTAAAAATTTATATATATATATTTGAGGTTCCTTTCATGACAAAAAATGAACAGATAGAAGATGTTACTGAATATTTCACAGCAGAGATAGGGAAGCTCTTTATTGTGCCTCTTCTATCTTGCATCTCAAATGTGATATGTATAACATTCATCACTCACACAGAACAAAAGGGATTTTCCCCCTTGCAATGAAAACATTTATAACATATATCTTTATTTCTCTCTCTCTTAAGTTCTCATATGTTCCATTTCTTTCTTAGTACACCTTCACTCTGACTATAAGGGGTTTAGTAAGAATGGCGTACATATTCCTTCTCATTTTTCCTCAAAAAAGACTTTGGGTATAACTGTAGAGTCAATACCTTACAGCTAATAAAGCTGAATCATTCTCTGTGAATGGTCTTTCTGGCAGCGCGTTATCTCTGGTGGTCCCTGCAGCCTGTTGGGAGGAGTTATTAAAAGGTGCTTTCAGGCTGCAGGTGGTGAAAAGGTAGAGGACAGTATGTGTAAACTGACATTACTACCCAAGCTGCTTTAAGGATCTGGTCACGTAGGATAAGGATAGCTCATATAAACCATCACAGACATACTTAAAAGTCAAGAAGCTCAGAAATGGGGCCTTGGGTTTCTGGCAAAAACTTCTGTGCCCATCATGCAACGTGATGGGCAATGCTTGCTGATGCCACAGTGGGTATGGCTCCAGTGTTGAGGGTGACCACTGGGTTCTGTATTTGTGATCAGAAACATTCTACATAATAATTTGTCTTAATCCCCCTCTCTATACATACATGATCATTTGAGTTTCGTAAGTATTTTAACTTTGTGCCTGCTTTTTAGTCACATAAACATATCTAGAGTAAAATAAAAAACTTAGTGTCCTAATTTGTACCATAGACTTTATGACTATGAAATCTGTTTCAACAAAATAACAAAAGAAAGCAGTACTATGAAAATATGATACCAATTGTACCTAAAAGTCTTAATTTAAAGAGAAATAAAAGAGATAAAAGTCTTTTTAACTACAAAGTCTAGATTCACCAATTGAAGGAATTATGAAAAGTTATTTTTTGTACACCCTATAGCGAAAAGGATACAAATTAATTTTCAAGGTACTTTATTGGTTCTTTGGCTGATACTTCTATACATATTTATTTCTGGAAAATATTCTCTTAGTAGCTCCCTGGAGTTAGTGAAAGGAGACCATTTATATTCCATTTGGTATTCAGATACCATTTTCAATAACTACACTTTTTTTTTAGCCACCTAATTAAGTCCCTGGGTAAATTGATGAAAGATGAAGTGTTACCTGAATCTCTCTAAAGGAAGTGGAATTTCCCCAGCTAAAACCAGCCTGAGGATACAAGTGAGGTTACGTTTCCCTTCGGACTATTATCTTCTTAGTCCATCACCCTAAAGCTCAACTTTAGGTCTTTGGCCACTAGAAAAGTTTTCTCATCCCCATTATGGGTACGTCTGAGAATTCTCACACATCCTATTGAACAAAGTTACTTTTTGGAGACATTTTGGATGTCCAACAGAAGAGAGCCGCTGCCTTTCAGTGGACATGCCTCCTTCCCGGATTCATCACTGCTGCCCTTCTGATACTTGCACTGATGCATCATGTCCTATGGGGCTCTGTAGTCTACATAGAAGTAGAAAAGTTATCCATCATAGAGCACACTTCCAGGGAGTTAAAGTGTGCTTGGTGATGGAAAAAGACAACGTTCTCCTACAAGGTACCCCTCTGGCCATACAAAAAATCCCATGCAAGCAGACATGTGTGAGGATAATTTCTACATTTGCAGGCATGTGTGTTTGACTTCAAATTTAGTCTCTAGTGATTAAGTGATGGAGGAAGAATTGAGTCTGAGTGGTGAGCACACAACGTGACACATAGATGATAGATTATAGAAATGTACACCTGAAACCTATATAATTTTACTAACCAATGTCATCCCTAATAAATTTAATAAAAACATATTTAAGTCTCCAATTGAACACTGCTCTATTAGTTGCCAATGTCTTTACAGATTTTGGTTTAAAAGACTTATAGAGAGGATGAAAATTCTGAAGTTGGGAGTTAAGGCCTCAAAAAGAGGATTGGAGGAAGCCCAGATGGCTCAGTGGGTTAAGTGCTCACTTTGAAGCCCCTGGGACCCAGAATTGAATCCTGGCCCTGGCCTGTGCAGACCCAAATGCCAAACTGGGGAGTGCCCCCAGTTTGGTTCTCACTGGGGGTCAGACCCTGGCCCAGTTCCTGCCCTGTGCAGCCCCGCGCCCACATGTGGAATGAAACTATGTGGAAAAACCAATGATGTGCAACTATGGAGACTGTTCTGGGCGTTCCTTCTTCTCTCTGTCTTTGTAGCTCTCTCTCTCTCTGTCAAAAACAATAAAAATAAATCTTAAAAAAAAAAAAGAGGATAGGTTAGTATTGACATGTCATTTCATATCAGTAATTAGGGTTATGTAGTCTTATCAGCCATTGCAACACGGCATTCTGTACCTCTTGGTGGAAGGTCTTACACATACAACAAGCTAACCAGTTCTTGTCATCTTATATTGGGATCTACTTGTTCACTTCCACATAGGTTTTTTTTTTAAGCTTCAAGTCTGCGTTACATCCATTTTTGTAACCCTGAGGAGTGTATCACTTACAGCTTAATTGAGGTTTGTTTAATTGAGATACATTTAATATTAAAAACGTAATTAAAGATCAAAAAGCCTGGAGATATTAGGTAGGGCATATGAGTGATATTTTTTCATCTTTTATATCAGGAGTCATTCAATACTGTCCCAAAATTTAAAAAGTAGTTAAAAAAACAGTTCTTACTTATGCTAAAAACTAGTTCAGTGAATGTGATTTATAAAAAATAAAGATGTCCAAGAATAATTCAACATGTTTCCTAAGGGCCTCTTTCCCACCAGGGTCTGTGTTGTGCGATGAAGCGTTTTATAATATAATATGATAATATAATATAATATAATATAATATGATAATATAAGGGGCACTGTGGGAAGAGTGGGAGTGGTTTAGACCCTGGAGATTTCTGCTCAGTTTTTGTCACATACTCTGATCCTCCTAAGAGAAAAGTGTAAAAATCCCCTCATAACTTGATTTTCGGTTTTATGAAGAATGACCTTGGGCAGACATCACATTATTCATATTGAGAAGAAAGTGCTTCTTTTCTGTTTCAAAGGAGCTTAGAAAGCACAGAATTTTGTCTATGCTTTCAGTATCTGCCTTTGTTTGGCTCATCCATGAGCTGCACAGCTGTTTCCACTGAACCTTGATATGGAGTTTGCTGGGAAAAAATTCCATTTGTTAAATCAAAGCAGGGTGATATTAATCCTCTACAATTATATAACAATTAGAGATACAGAGATTTCTGTCAGCTCGGGTGAACTAAAAAAACCCCATGAGATAGTTCTGTAGGATTTTGGCATGATATTAACCTACAATGACATTTGTCCTACATCTTATCTTGCCTTGCTGAGTCCTCCAATCTTGGATCGCATCCCAGTCTTTGAATTTAAGTTACTAAAATGTTCATTATCTTAAGGGAGATATAGTAAGTACAATGGAAAATACGTTCTGCTGATGTATTAAATTTTATTTCACGTGTCTTGGTATATAGAACATCTTCCTGGGCCAAATTTTATATATATGCTCTTCCAGAAAAACTTATGGTGGTACAATAAACTATTAGATAAATTTAATTAATTCACATGTAAAAGATAAGTAGATCAAGTTTGTTTCATTCATTTTTATTTTTTAATATTTAGAAACTGTCCTGACTTAAGGCTTTTAGTACATGGTTACTTACCCTGTGGTTTTATTCTTTCCTTCATAGTTATGTATTTATTATAAAATCTGAGTATACCTTATTTACAAGATACATTTGACTTTTCCACATCTATACTCATAAAAATTGCACAAAAAATGTGTAGGTCAACGGCATCATACAAACTTTCAAATTTCAAAAATTTCTAACAAAACAGGTACTGTGACCTAACATAAAGTTTTAATTTTTAAGTAGAATTTTTAAAGTGTATTTATTTTTTCAACAGAAGAAAAGAAGGAAGAAATAGGACACCAGTTATTTTGTTCTCTTTCAATGCCATGCTTTTTATTGAGGACCTTTCAGACTGGGCCTCTCGGAGACTGTTGTCTGAGGAGGTCAAACCTCTATAAGTTCATTGAGGAGTAAGTCTAAGCTACTTTGACAATGGTGTTCTGCACTCACTGGGACTGCATGCCTGATACTGAGTGTGGTCCGCTGGCCAGTAAGAATTGCTTCAAGACAGGGGTGGTGATGGCTCCCTTTCCAGCCTCATGTCACTTTTGTGCTCTGTCCTATACTCGTAAGAGAACTTCAAGTGTAGTGTTGTCTGGTCTGTCACCTGGCAAGTGGGAAGCATTAGGGAGGAGAGGGAAGGTAAGAAATACAGAGGGTTATAATTAAGGTATAATTAAGGGAAGGGGTGGGAAAGGAGGGAGTGGGAGTTAAATACATGGTGATGGAAAGAAAGCTGACTCTGGGTGGTGAACACATGTTGTAACACATAGATGACGTGCTATAGAATTGTACATCTGGAACCTATGTAATTTTTACTAACCAATGTTACTGTAATAAGTTTAACATTAAAAAAAAAGAGGGAGAAAAGAGAAACTAAAAATCCAAGAAAACCTCTTTCTATTGCCTTTATTCTAAAACCTTTTCATTTCTCAACTCAGCTCAGATGAAGCCTTTGTTCTTGGCATTATGTGTGCAGCCCTCTTATTTTATTCAAAGTAGAAATGCCAGTTAGAAAAATGCACCACTAAATTGTTCATTTTTATTTGTGTGAATATTTGTGATTAGATGAAACTGTACTTTTTCTTTAATTGTTAAATTTATCGGTGTGACATTGATTGATAACAATTGCATTGTTTCCAGGTGCAATTCTACAGAAACTGTACTTCTTGAATAACATTTTATGTCCTCGTCTTCTCCCACCTTGATGTCTCCAATCTTACTTCGTTTCATTTTAGTTCGTGTAACTTTGGGACAGAGTTTCTGCAATTTAATTTCCAAATTGTCGTCAATGTGACTGGTGAACTCTAGTGATCAGGTTAAATCCAGCATTACAACAAGCAGAGGGATTACAAATAATTTTTTACAAAGAGCTATAAAAACATCAGGGAAGAACTGGGAACATACTATAAGCACCTCTGACTTGAAAGTACAGAGATTATTGGTTGTACTAAGAGAAAGGTATCCATTATTCTTTACAACTTCAGAATTTTTTCATCTAAGTATGGTTGTGTTTTTTCTTTATCTTTCCTATTTGAGGTAATTGAAAAATCTGTGGCTGGGTTATTTTTATAACTCTTTCCCTTGAACCAGAATTATATCATATAGTCAGGCATCCCTGACCATCAGTCTTCTAGGTTAGGGTCTATGAGTATTAAGTTAAAAGGGACTATAAGTTTAATAACCCTTTAATAATTAGTATTAGAC